>JAWDEX010000003.1:3053651-3075874 GCA_035221805.1 Trichilia hirta | reverse complement strand
AATCTTCTTCACTCCGGAGAAAACTCCGTCGTTCCAACGCTTACCTCCATTCCCACCCCATGGTCCTGAACTAAACCCAGCTGGTTCTTTCACCATCCCGGGGAAACTCTAAGGAGAAACATAATTAATTTTAGACATTTAAATGCTCACTTTCAAGAAATTATTAGATATTTTCATCTCACAAGTTCGCTGAGTTCTTTAAAGATGCATAGTAAAATGGTACCACCTTAGAAATTTTCCCGTCAGTCATGCTGAATGAATCGTTGGAAGGCCAAAGCGGTGGCTTCTCTTCTATGACATTGGTTCGAAAACCATTAGCAAATCGTCCTTTTCCTGCGTCAGCTATGTTGAATGAGTCATTAGAAGGCCATGGAAGAGGCCGCTTCTCTTCTCTTGCCTGGGCTGCAAAACCATCAACAAACCGTTCTTTTCCCGCATCAGTCTTGTTGAATGAATGATTGAAAGGCCGGGAACATGGTGGTTTCTCTTTTGTGACATTGGCTCCAAAATCATTAGCAAACGGTCCTTTTACTGCATCAGTCAAGTTGAATGAATCATTGAAAGGCCAAGGAAATGGTGATTTCCCTTCTATGAGAAGGTCTGTAAAAACATCAGGAAATTTTCCTTGTCTTGCAGGAATTCCAGCAACAATCCCATTGTTTAAGCCAGATATGAAGGTCATCCCCTGCTCATCTCCAAATGATCCATACGTTTTTCTATTGATATGAAATGTTGCAGACTGGACAACAGTAGTTTTCTTAAGCATAGTTGAACCAGAGTAGCCGCTTTTGTGATACATGATTTCGGATTGATGACTTTTAGGATTATCCCATATCTCGTCGTTTGCTTCAACTTGGTAGAAACGTTGGTTTGGCACAAATAGGTTTTCTTGCTTTTCTCTTACCATCGCTATTTCAGAGCCTTTAGTTTTCTCAGCAATCCCATTCCTTGGGTAATTCGGCAATTCAGGGAAGTTATTGGGTGGATTTCGTATCAGAACAGGCTTTAAATGGACGCCAATAGAATCGAGAGACCAACTGCTTCTGCCATGAAATCCCACAACCATGCCACCAGTCATCGGAAATGAGAAATGGGTTCCTTGTTGAAGGCCAAAAGGTCCATATTTTTTCTTATTGCTCTCGAACGCAAGTGATAGAACAAGAACTGGACCATGGTCGACGATACTACCATAGAAACCACTAATTGAGACAAGAAATTCATCCGGGTTATTAAACTTGACCTGGAAGAAATTTGATTAACTAGTTAAACAGTATTGCAACATGCAAAAACTTAAACGATTCATCGATGATCTATATGAATTTATTATTTGTTACAGTAACGTTACAGAATAATAGTCATGTGAATGTAACTGACCTTATTTGTTTTGAAGTCACCGGTTCCGCCATGCTTATCAGACCAAAATGAGTAGCCGTTCTTGTCATACTCAATCTGGATGGAATCAATTGCAGCTCCATAGCTTATCACAATTTGCTTTACGCTGCTGAAAATTCCATCGTCCCACCTGGCTCCAGTTTGGCCTCCCCATGGTCCGACGGTGACGTGATCATAGCTCTACATGCATACATCACCATGAATATTAGTTTTAGTTTTAATCAGTAACTTTTTACAAAAAGATTGCACGTTCAGAAACTGAAACCAAAACAGAAGCGAGCGCTTGGAAAAAATGAAGATCAGAGCCAGTACTGTGTTACCATTGTTGTCCGAGAGGGAGACTTACTTCCACTGAAATGGGGTGTTTGAGTGGCAATGTTGAGTGGTAGCCCCAGAAAATTTATAGAAGAAAAGTGGATTCAAGTTTGAGTAGTGGACAGAGGTTATTCCAGGTTCTAAAAACCGACAAGAAATATAGAACCCAATCCACCAAGAACCTCAATAAATATTAAAAAGTGAATTTATTTTGGTTGAAATGCTATTCCCAAAACAATGTGATTCTGATTTTTGAGGATTATTATCACCCTTGGTGCTCAAAATCCTAATTCAGGATTGGCATGAATTCTTTTTTTATTGATTGACGTATTTTCATGGTTCTGGGAAATCTGGAATCTGATATTCCTTTTGTTTGGTAAATACCCACCTCCATGATCAAGATGGAATTGCTGTAATTTATTTGTGCAAATGCAATGGACCAGAAAATGAAACGGCCTTGAATTCTACTCAACAAATACAGGCCTAAGCCTAACTCACTGAGTTGTGTCGCCCATATCTGGTTTGGGCTTGAAGCCGAATCTTACAATTGAAGCAATTAAAAATTATTATGAGCCTGGAGTTGTGAAAGCCAAGCAAAAGACAAGACGTGAAGCAAGATGTCCACGTGTCATAAAACAATTCGATAGAAAAATATAATCTTCCAACTAGAGAATCCTTGTGACCAAGAGTATTCCACGTGATCCAATAAGCGCGTGAACTTCACTGCAAGCGTTAATTGTATTTGGTAATCATTGAATCATTCACCCGTAACGATCGCATCTCGAGCCCTTGCACCAGTTCACCGACGTAAACGGAACGGAGATCTAGCGTCACGGAATTCCATAACGGATTTCAAATTAGAACTAGTTGTTGAGGAAACCAAACGGCATGGAAACGGTGTCCCCTTGCTTATTGCTCACTCCACATGATGCCACTTCTTAATGTCCCACCTATCCGATCTTTTACCTATATAATAAAATTAAGATAACAGAAGTTGAGCAACTTCGAAAGCTATATATTTTTTTTTTAATAAAATTTTTATATTTTTGTCATTTTTAAATAAAATTTTATTATTAACTATCAACATCAAAACTATTAAATCAAATTGAGATATCAATTAAATTAATAAAGGATAAAAATCAATCATACGCGAACAAAATTGGTTGGAATAGGGCCTCCAAGTATTACACAGCCTGTTTGTCTGCACAAGAGTTTTTAATTATAAAGGAGGAAAAAGAAATTCGCTGCATTGTTAGGCTTCTTGTTGCCGCTGCCTTAATTAGTATCCCTTGCCTTTTGCTTTTGGTAATGGTTTTGGTATCCTAATTTGCATCAACAAATTGATGTAAAATCACTAGAAAACGATGTTTAACGCCTTCATTAATTATTATTATTGCCATAATCTAGTACTAACCAACAACTCAGATCTTCACTAACATATTATTAACTCTTAATCTCGAATAAAATACTTAATCATAATAAATTATATTTTTTAAATTAAAAAATAATTATATTATATCAATAGAATGTTATTATAATCAGTAATGTACCATCTTCAATTTCTTGCATAAAAATTTGTATTTGTATGCGGGTTGGAGTCCTGTGTTGGACGGGAAATCTGGGATCTGAAATTTTCCTTCCAAGTGGTGGAACCCTGTCTCAAAGAATTCACTAAATTCGAGCCATGACCCGCTTTCTTAGGGTTTGGGTCTTTCATCATAAACGAAAGCGAGACAGAGAGATAGATTCAGGAAGGGAATTATTGTAATTCTACAAGTGACGTGTCACATAGCATTGGATTTTTCTTTTTCTTTTTGATGCCATGATATATTTGTGCCGATTATTTATGCGAACCGAATACAATTTCGCTAACATGAAACATTACATGGTATTGGTACCAAATACTAATCCTGATCTACATAATATGCACAATACATAGCAGATGATAGTATTTTGTCGGCTGTATTATCTTCCTTATCGCAATCACAATTCATAAATAGAAAGGTATGCTTTGACGCAGAAAGGGTAGGCATATGCCATGAGCCCTACGGGACATTTTCGCGGGGTGCAAAATTGAGGCCCAGTAAAAAGACAACAAAATATTTGGCATTGTGACAATGACTTAGGGCTCCACTCTTATCACAAAAGTCGATAAACAAAATAAAGCTATTCGCGATCACATTACATCATTGCAGAAATCGTGAATGTTTTTAATGAGTGTTTAACAACTTTCGTTTAGCCAACTAGGTAAATACAAGTTCACGACCAATCTTTAAAAGGACGATTATTATTATTATTATTATTATTATTATTATTATATAAGACAGGAAAATATTTTATGCTATTGATCTCGATTAGTCTTCATCACCCATGTGATGAATCTGAATTTTACAGCTGTAGTGACAAAATTCAGAAACAATGGAAAAAAAAAGAAGAATAGGACTGAAAACATATTACCTGGCAAGCATTTTGAACTTGCATTTTACTCGCAGCTAAATTTCAAATTAAAATTTCGGGATTTATGACAAAACCAGATGAGAGTACAACAGAGAATCATTTGGGTAAGAGTAATTAAAGTTACTATATATGTTGTTTTATTTCAAAAAAAAAAAAAATCTTTTGTCGAAGCACTTTAATAATTGAACGGAGATAACGAGCTCGAAGCCAATCCATCATGATATAAACAGAAGCCTGTAGCTTTAGTTGCAGTGTTCAGAGAAAACGCTCGTTGCAGAGTAGCAGATCAGAGAAGTTCATATCCTCATCCACATTTTAAACAGTCTTTGAAATTTCCCTCCAAATTGTCGCGCAACGAGAGAAATGGAAACTAGCTCAGTTTCCAAGCTCTTAACCTTGTACTTGATGGCAATGTTGGTGGGGACTGAAGTGATACAGTGCAGCGTGACCTACGACAAGAAGGCCATTATCATTAATGGGCAGAGGAGGATTCTCATCTCCGGTTCCATTCACTATCCCAGAAGCACTCCTGATGTACTTGCTTGATATTTTCATTTTTTTTCCTTCTTTGTTTTTGTTCAGTTTTTAAGTAATATATGGGCCGTTTTTTGACGCATATTTTTTTTTTCAGCTTACTGTATTTTTTTTTTTTTCTCTGTGGGTGTAGATGTGGAAAGATCTTATACAAAAGGCTAAAGACGGAGGCTTAGATGTTATTGACACCTATGTGTTTTGGAATGTCCATGAACCTTCTCCTGGAAATGTAATCTTCTGACACTATTTTTCTCCTCTTATTTCAAAGATTATTTTGCATTTCTCTAAGCTCCTTATTATTTGGACAATTTAAATTTTTTTTTTTTTTTGTTAATTTTCAGTATAATTTCGAGGGAAGATACGACCTTGTACGGTTCATCAAGACAGTGCAGAAAGTGGGTCTATACGCTCATCTCCGCATTGGACCTTATGTTTGTGCTGAGTGGAATTTTGGGTACATACTTTACTACATATAGTTTGTGGAGTAATTGTTAATGTTACATCTGACTAGATCCATATTTCTTTTGTATTAGAGAATTTATGATTAGTATGACAATTTTTTGGCTTTGTGCTTTTTGAAGGAAATTTTGTCTTGTATTTCTGGGAATCTTTGTTTTATTGGACTTGCTGGGTCTGTTTTGTGCAGAGGATTTCCCGTTTGGTTGAAGTACGTTCCCGGTATTAGCTTTAGAACTGATAATGGGCCTTTCAAGGTTACTCTCTTCCTCTCTCATTTGCTGTCATTTAATTTACGTGCAATGAGTAATGAGTAAGAAAAAAATATTTAGATTGATAGAAAAATTGAAAGAAATGATTTGGATGGACAACAAAGTTGTTTGAATTCTGTAATAACGTTTTATGCTTGTTTTGAAGATGGCTATGCAAGGATTCACAGAGAAAATTGTCCAGATGATGAAGAATGAAAGGTTATTTGCATCACAAGGTGGTCCCATCATCCTCTCTCAGGTGTGGATTCTTGTATAATGGCCTTCTAGATTTTGAGTTCGATGAATTATATTTATGTTGTGATGTATTGGATTTATCTTCTTTTCAAGCTAAAAATGTACAAATCTAGACAAGAGAAACCACAGGAATAGATTAGGAGCTTGAATGCGAATTTGTCTAAGAGTGGACTATAATCTAATAAGTAATTTATAGTGTAAATCTTACCTTATTTTGATTTTGATTATATAGATTGAGAATGAGTATGGACTAGAGAGTCGTGCACTTGGGGCTGCCGGTCATGCATATATAAACTGGGCTGCAAAGATGGCTGTTGGATTGGATACAGGAGTCCCATGGGTGATGTGCAAAGAAGATGATGCCCCAGATCCTGTGGTTAGTTTTCTTCACCAAGTTTCCCTCAATTGTCTGATATTTACTTTTATGCTTGGCTTTACATTGGCTCAAGAAACTTTTCTTGAAAGGAAAATTCTGAGTTTGCTCTTACCAACTCTTTCAACAGATAAACGCTTGTAATGGTTTTTATTGCGATTCTTTCTCCCCCAACAAACCTTATAAACCAATAATATGGACTGAGGCTTGGAGTGGCTGGTAGATATTAGTTTGACTTACAACTTTGAAGTTGCTTATGTGAATTTAATTAACTACTCTGATTCCCATTTATCTTTTCCCGTGTTGAAAAGGTTTACAGAGTTTGGTGGCCCTGTTCACCGACGACCAGTACAAGATTTGGCATTCGCAGTTGCTCGCTTTGTACAGAAGGGTGGTTCATTTGTTAATTACTACATGGTTGGTAGTTACCTTGCTTGATTAGCTCTGGTTTAAAAACAATTATTTCCTAGCTTTAAATTTAACTGACTAGGGTATGACATATGGCTTATGACAGTACCATGGAGGAACCAACTTTGGGCGGAGTGCTGGAGGTCCTTTCATTACAACCAGTTATGACTATGATGCTCCACTTGATGAATATGGTAAGAAGCAAACTTACTCCTTTTGCAATGAAATGCTTTCATTATTTTCACAATTCAGCTCACACAAACAGCATTGTGATTGTAATTCATGAATCCAAAAATTATCTGGATATTGGGTATGTTGCTGGGATATGTGATTTGCAAATTGCAACTAACCAGTGTTCCTCATTCAGGTTTGATCAGGCAGCCTAAATATGGTCATCTTAAGGAGCTTCACAAGGCTATTAAGTTGTGTGAACATGCTTTAGTTTCTTCAGATCCAACTGTGACTTCACTGGGAACCTATCAGCAGGTCAGCACTCAGCATTTTCTTATACTAGTTACTATTTTGTTTTGGTGGTATGACTATTTACAAACCTGCCTTCCATGTGGTGATGCTGAATTCCGTTTGGTCATCTTTCAGGCTCATAAATTCTCGGCAGGACAGGGAAAATGTGTAGCTTTTCTTTCAAATTACCACTCAAAGAATGCTGCTAGGGTGGTATTTAATGGCCTGCGTTATAATTTGGACCCTTGGTCCATCAGCATTCTTCCTGATTGCAGGAACGTGATATTTAACACAGCAAATGTAAGTAAAGCTTTAGCCGGTTATCCATTTCAAAAGTAAGATTAAATTCCAGTTCAAAAGCATATTCTGTGCACTTTATTTTTCCTTTTTTCTTCTTAATTTTCTGACCAAATCATTGTTGTGCTTGTCTTGGGCTCATCAAGGTTGCAGTTCAAAACACACAAATGAAAATGTTGCCAACAGGAACTAAGTTGTTTTCATGGCAAACTTATGATGAAGATATTTCTTCTCTGGGTGAAAGGTCAACATTGACAGCTGTTGGACTCCTGGAGCAGATAAATGTCACTAGAGATACCAGTGACTATCTGTGGTACATGACCAGGTAACCTATTGTGTTATTTTTTCTCTGCGTACCTGTTTCTCAGTTTCCAAAGGGAATTTTTATTTTTTTATTTTTTCAAGGGTTCAAAAGGAACTTAATTTTTGTGAAATAGTCTCAAATTACTCTTAAAAGTTGTTAGATACTATTACATCTATAATGTATGTGTTTGAGCTATCAATTTTAAATTGGGCATTATTTTATCAGCTTTTGTGGTTTGTATTTCTCCCAGTGTTGATATTGGTCCATCAGAATCATTTCTACGAGGAGGACAAAAGCCCACTCTCACTGTCGAGTCAGCTGGTCATGCTGTTCATGTCTTCATCAATGGGCAATTCTCAGGTATTCTTTTGGAAATTATTTTCCTGGAGTCACGGAGTTGGATTGTGTTTTGCTGGTTTGTTAGCACTTCAATCATCATATCTCTGTGCAAGAAAGTAATTTTGCATTCAATGATATTTGACAGGGTCAGCATTTGGGACCAGGGAGCATAGAAAGTTCACATTTACGGGGCCAGTCAACCTACGTGCTGGAATAAATAAGATTGCTCTCCTCAGCATAGCCGTCGGGTTACCTGTTAGTTTCCTGAACATACAATGAAGTAACATTTCACTTGTTGAAGTGCAACTTCACTCCCTCCATTCCTTTACTCTTTTAGATCTATTAGAATGGGAAATACACTATAATTTTGTGGTGTTATTGTAGAATATTGGATTGCATTATGAGACATGGGAAACTGGAATTCGTGGCGCAGTTATGCTGCATGGTCTTGACCATGGTAAGAAAGACTTAACATGGCAAAAATGGTCATACCAGGTGAGGAAATAGGCATTGTTTTTGTAGATAAGGTTTTGGTAGGTTCTGGTGTTGCCCTAACAATGCCCAAGGTTTTGTCTCACTGAATCTTTCTAGGACAGGTTGGCTTAAAAGGGGAGGCAATGAATTTAGTGTCACCAAATGAAGCTGCATCTGTTGATTGGAGTCGAGATTCAGAAGCAGCTGAGAGCCAGCAGCCTTTGAAATGGCATAAGGTAAAAAGAGACTGAAAATTGGCAAAACCATTGGTAACAACAGTAGCTTTGGTCTTCGGAAGCTAAAATCTAGCTTGGAATTTGCAGGCATATTTCGATGCACCTGCAGGAAATGAGCCTTTGGCTTTGGATTTGCGTAGTATGGGTAAAGGTCAAGTTTGGATCAATGGGCAGAGCATAGGGAGATACTGGATGACTTATGCAAAGGGCGACTGCAGTGATTGCAGTTATGCTGGAACATTCCGGCCTCTGAAGTGCCAACGTGGATGTGGCCGACCAACCCAACGATGGTATCGCCTAATGAATAGTTCACTGAGATCTTGAGCCAAGATGATGTTCAATTGTCAGATAAGTAGTCTTGCTCAAATAAATTTTTGGATCTTGCAGGTATCACGTTCCGAGGTTCTGGCTGAAACCAACAAAAAATCTCTTGGTAGTTTTTGAAGAACTTGGTGGCGTTGTGTCAAGAATAGCTCTTATGAAGAGATCAGTGACAGGAGTATGTGCTGATGCAACTGAGCACCATCCCTCCGCTAGAAGTTACAATATAGAGCATGACAACGAGAATGATTCGACATACCCTGCTAGAGTTGATTTGCAGTGTGCACCGGGCTGGTCTATTACAAGTATTGAATTTGTAAGTTTTGGGACTCCTTCCGGAACTTGTGGAAGTTTTCAGAAAGGAACTTGTCATGCTCAGAACTCTCATTCCGTCGTTGAGAAGGCATATCCCTTACTACGTCCTTCTTTCTCTTTTGTCATGCTTCACATTCTGCAACTTGCTAACGAAAACTTTTATGACGATAGTTATACTGACATTCGTTCCAAAATTTCCTTTTTGACAGGAATGCATGGGGCGGGAGAGTTGCTCCATTTCTCTATCCAATGATGTTTTTGGAGCAGACCCATGTCCTAATGTGTTGAAGAGGTTATCTGTTCAAGCTGTCTGTTCAACAGCAAATTCGTCCACGCAAACTTGATTAGAGGCTTTCAATTATTCTCTTTAAGTTGACATTGTCCAACTGCTTATTTCTGTTGCACGCTACAAAACAAACAAGGGAAAAGAACAGATACAACAATAAACTTGAAGAGGATTCTTCAATTTGAGATTTTGTGTTTGTTTGATGTAGTAAGGTTTGCACAGCAATTAGCATGGGATAAACTCCAATGTCTTATACGGTGTTTTGATGCAGTATTGTAATAATTTGTTCTTTATGAGATGTTAAGCAACAGATAATAGTGTTTCAAAGCTGTTGGAGAATTGTTCATACTAAAAATATACCCAGTTAAACCCTGTTATAAGGGGATATACTAGGGTAAGTGATCATTGCACAAGGTATGTATGTATTGAAATCAAGTTATAATTTCCATGACTACTATTGCTTTACCTGTATTTTAAGATATGATTCGAATTCTTTCTCTTATTAGATCATTAAATTACCAACATATTTAGGAAATCAGAAGACTCCTGTTTATTCATAAACTGATTTCAAAGTACCATTGTACCATTACATTCTCCAAGCAAGGAAGAAATAATAAAAAGACAAACACGTAGATTACATATACCCAAGGCTTTTTTAAACAGAACATTGCAACAACTTTTAGTAGTGTATTAGATTCGCAAGTCCTTCCAGCATCAAGCAGCATCGGCAGTTGCGTGCTTATCTACGAGCCGTTGCAGCCGATCTTTGTCTGCTCCCACAATCTTCTCCACAACCTTACCTTCCTTTATGAACAAAAAGGTTGGCATAGCGTCCACATTCCATTCCTTTGCAACAGACTGCAAAACCATATAAATCAATCAATTCATCTGAACCATGTGAATATAATATGTACAATAAGGTTATCAAAACATAATCACAGAATTGGAGATGGGATTTTTACCTGCAATTCATCCACGTCTACCTTCAAGAATATGACACCCGGTTTATTCTTCGCCAACTCTACGAAAAACGGAGCAATAAATCGGCAGGGCGGGCACCATGAAGCCGTAAAGTCCACCACGATCTGTCAAATAACTTTCCTAGATTATACAATTTCTTGGACTCAAACAAGGAAATTAAACCAAGGGCGATTAAAAATACCAGTTTCTTGGACTCAAGTCCTTTCTGGAGCTGCGCTTTCCATGCATCATCCGTGTGGCAGCCGATCACCTGTCCCTCCTCTAGCACAACTTCCGACATCTTATCAACAGAATCAATAAATCTCTCTCCTTTCTTTATGCAAATATTGAAAACAACATGGTTGGACGTCTGTATTTATAGCAAATAAGGAACACCGAAGGTTCTAGATTTGTTGTACAGTCAATGGCATTTTCGGCAATGTGAAATAAGTGACGATTTCTCATACGTCAGTTTTGTGCGTGAAAGCCAGTGTGAACACAGGAACCTGACCTCCGTCCAACAAACCAATCGACTTGTGTCCACGCGGCGCAACGGATTTCACAATGTATCAATGGTGCATTTCAATCGAAACTGCCCGCAGAAAACATTGACTATGAATTTTATAAAGGGTATCTCGGGAACCAATGAGTACTGCTCACATTTATTTGGGCTTCTCCTCATTGAATAGAGCCTAAAATGTGGACTGATCCTAAGTGTCCTGCTCTTAATTTCAAGTACACCTACGTTCTTCCTACGAGAGGTTTGTCTCCTCTATAAACTTACACGTCAATGTTGTCACATTTATTTTCATTTCCATACGGATTCGTTTTCCAAAAATTGAATTTGCATTCATTTTAGCAAATGACATCCCTTCCACTTACAATTTAGAATTTGATCCAATGTTAAGGTAGACAGAACAACGAAATTCAATCACTAATCCCAAATAGCACATAAAAATTTGTTGAGAGGTGGAATGATACTTATTAAAAATAATTAAGAAATTAGATTAAGATAAACAAAATATATTTTGGCTTTAGAAAAAAACAACGAGAATCGTAAACTATTCTCAAAGAAAAATAACATTTAAAGTGAAAATCTTCCTTCTACATTTTTAATTTTAAATTCAAATTGACATCTGAAAACTTAGATCTAATTTTTTCAATTAGTTTAATATTCAAAGAGAGATGAGATTCTGATTTGATTCGACTGAATTGGGATTTTGAGATCTGCAATTTAATATATTAAAAATGATATTTTTAAAAATAAATAAATATATATTTATTATTTTATACTATTATAAAAATTAAACTCGATCAAATAATTAATTTATATTTTTTTATTGGAACGCAATAATTATTTCAACGATCAACCCGGTCAACTATTAATTTGAAAAAAAAAAATCACTTTTTAAAATTTTGAATATTAAACTATCATTTTCTGGTGAGATGAAATGATCATTATCCTTATTACCATGTAAAGGATTATCAATTGAGTTCCATACATGCATACTACACATTATTATGATTTCCAAAACTCACGTTGCTTTTTCACTTAGTGTCAGGAATGTGTGATTTGAAGCATCTCATTATTAGCTCTGCCAAAATCACAAGTTTGATATGCTGAAATTCGGAAACATAACTTGGAGATCAAAAGATTTATCATTTATTCAAAAAAAGCTTCTAAATCAACATTGTACCATTGCATAGGAAGCAAGCAAAGTAGTCAACAAAAAGGAATCACAAACACAGAACAGCTTTACATATACACAAGATCCATAACTAATCTGGACATAATAACAACTCCGAAAAGTTGACATTCACGTTTCCTCTGTGCATCAAGCATCAACAGGTGCACGCTTTGCGATAGCCAGTAGCAGCTCAGTGTTCTTTGCTCCCACAATCCTCTCCAAGAATCTGCCTTGTTTCATGAGCACAAAGGTTGGCATAGCTTCCACAGCCCGATCCTCAGCAACAGACTGCAAAAACATGGAAACCAAACCAATCATCCTGTCAGTTTGAATGGTAAATTGGTAATGACAGTATCTAGATATAATAACAGATACGATTGACTTAGATTTTTTTACTTTCAATTCATCCACGTCCACCTTCAAGAATATGACATCCGGCATCTTCTTTGCCAAATCATTCACAATTGGAGCAATGTACCGGCATGGCCCTCACCATGAAGCCGTAAATTCCACCACTATCTGTCGCATAAGTTAGATCATACACCTTAAAAAAAGAGTAAAGGCACACAGAAAAGTAAAATACACTAAAGGCCGATAAAAGACTAATGTCTTGGACTCAATTCCCCTCCGGAGCTGCTCGTTCCATGAATCAATACTGTGGCAGCAGATCACCTGTCCCTCCTCTTGTACTTGCGCCATCTTATTGCCTGCTAATAATTGTATTTGTTTCTCTGCTTGGTATCTGAACTATGAAAATTGTTATGAATTTCTGAAGTTCATCTACTCCATATGTAAGACAATTAGCAAACACCGAGTGCTCAATTCTGTCATTACGGGAATACCATTTTCTTGGCCGTGAAGAGGATTCCAGATATTTATGATGCGTTCTCGTATGTCAATGATTCAACGATTTCTGTGATCGTCGGTGAGAACATAGGGATTTGGAAGAATGACGGTCGTTTGAGTTGGCAACACGTGCCGTACACCCCTATTGACAGACGCGAAGGGGACAGGAAATGGAAATAAACGCCTCATTGCAATTGAAACGGGGCGCAGAATTACGTTTACCAATGGGTTCAGACTTAAATGAAAATCCCACTGCGGTCAACTGAACATATGACTATTTGTTTGGGCTTCACCTATTCAATATGGGTACAAAAACTGAAGTTAAGCAAAAAACCAAAATCCTAAACGGGAAGGGGTGACTCAGGATATGATATGGCTGTATTAATGGCAAGGGTATTCGCAAATGTATTAATGGGTTCAAACAAAAAGGGTGTGATATAATGAACCAAAGTTTTGATGGTCAGTGTAACAGTTTCAGTGGGCTTTATCCTAATGAATATTGGGCTCAAAGGTGTAGTTCCTCTAATTGTTTGGCCGTTAATTCGAAGTTAACACATTTAAAATATATTTAATTATAATAATTTTATATTTGTTTAATTTTAATTATATTATATTATTCTGTATTTATAATTTATAAAAAAATTATTCAAAATATTATTCTTCCTAAACGCTGAGGTCTATTCATGTAATATTGAAATTTTAGTATTACCTGGCATATCTCAACTTTTGATTTTACGGGTTCAAGGAAAATTTTTCAAATTTTTTGCAAAGGTCAAAAGAAATTTTTCAAATTTTTGGGGCCGTCTCTGATCAGTTAAAAATGTTTTTACTTTCCTTTTATTGTGATCTCAATGCCTAAATCGAATTAATTTTTGAACATTTTACCATTCTTCTCTCCCTCTCTTTTTAAAAATCTTTTAGTATAAAATTTTATTTTTTTAAGTCCATTTCCCTCTCTTATAGAGAAAGTTGTCAATAGATAATACAGAATTTATGCATTCATTTTTTCAAATTATATTCCTTCCACAGTTCCACTTCATTAAGTGATTGAATTCAATTTGAACCCATATTAAGGTGTACAAAATAAACAAATTTAATGGTTAATGCCAAGCAACACCCATTCCTTTAACCAGAGAGTAAATCCAAATCAGTTGACAGCCCCGGAAGTCCCAGACGTTTGCCAATTTGGTTCCCTCAAGCGTACCTTTCATACGATTGGATCTCCAAATACGATCCAAAACGGTAGATCTTTGTGTTGAATTAGCAAATGATTTGGCCAAGCACAACCACCATTACTCAGACAGGGACTCTCCAATTAGGGATCAAACATGCCCCAACAAAATCCCCAGATAACCCAATTCATACGTGGCTAAACTTAAAACCACACCCAAAATTCCTTTCCTAGTTCAATACCCCACTTTCCTTACTCTCCATATTATCCACATCCCACATTCCTCTTCCGTTTTTAAAAACCACAAGATTTTCACACGGAAACCAGAATTATTTAATTGTACAATGTAAATCAATTTGCTATTCATAGATATGGCCATCAACACACTTCCCCTTTGCAATTACTAAACGGACATTCAACTCAATTCAGGAAAAAGAATGGCTCTCCCACAGCTCATTCCTTCCCCTTCATCTACTTCATCTTTCCACCAAATCCAACATTCCTCGTTAAACCCTGACACCGCATTAAATCTTAAATCAATCAAATTCTTATCCAAATCATCGTCCACGCTTTGTCGATGCCGGAGAAGGAGTAATGCTCTAAGGTGTTCAGCTTCTTCGTTCTCAGAAAAGCATCCCACCAACCCGCCAAAATCAGACGACGTCGTCGAGATACCTCTTTTCCCGCTACCACTTGTTCTCTTCCCGGGTGCTATCCTTCCTCTTCAGATCTTCGAGTTTCGTTACCGCATTATGATGCACACTCTACTCCAGACAGACCTTCGCTTCGGAGTTATATACTCAGACGCCGTTTCCGGAACTTCAGAAGTTGGCTGCGTTGGTGAAATCGTAAAGCATGAGCGATTAGTAGACGATCGGTTCTTTCTCATATGTAAAGGACAAGAAAGATTCCGAGTTACGAGTGTTGTCCGTACAATGCCATATCTTGTTGCGAAGGTGACGTGGCTGGAGGACAGGCCGTCGGGGGAGGAAGACTTGGACGCGTTGGCCAATGACGTTGAGAGTTATATGAAGGATGTAATTCGATTATCGAATCGATTGAATGGGAAGCCAGAAAAAGAGGTTGTGGATCTGCGAACGAATCTGTTTCCGACACCGTTTTCTTTTTTTGTTGGAAGTACTTTCGAAGGTGCGCCCAGAGAGCAGCAGGCTTTGCTTGAGTTAGAAGATACCGCAGCCAGGCTCAAAAGAGAGAAGGAAACTTTGCGGAACACGCTGAATTATTTGACTGCAGCTTCAGCTGTTAAAGACGTGTTTCCCTCCTCGAGTTAGAGCCCAAGTATAGGTATTAATTAAATGCCTGCTTTTCTCCTGCAGCCTCATTTCATACACCAAGTTGGAAAGTTGTAAATTTTGACGTGCAATCTCTTTTAATTATTAGATGTTTATAGGCTGGTTGAAATTAGCACGCAATTGGTAATTGGTATATGACTAATTTCTTAAGAGTTCTATAGCTCTTTGGATTGTTCCTATCTGCTCAACCTGTTTGAAATTGGAATGAGATGCAAACTAAACACGTTTGATGTTAAACTTCAGTTAAGTCGTAACATTTTATGATTTTTTTTGTGCTGTTGGTTGATATGGTTGTCAACAAAACAAGAGTTTAATTTAGATTTGTTTCAAGTTTTAGAGCTTGCGCGCTGCATGGTTGAGCTTGATCGAAAGATGAAAATTTTTTCATTTACATTCATATGCTCGTAAAGTTCAATAGTGTACATTGTATTGTTCTGTATATTATACAATTTAAAGGCATGAGGATCCAATTATTTATGTTCAATTGTTTTTGGAGTTGATCCTGGAAGGCAAGTATACATCTTAGCTCTACTCATTGAGTCCTTGTTACGAGATTAATTCATGTTGATTCAATGATTATGGAAAATCATTGTGATCTTGTCAGAGAAGAGCCGTTGAGTTTCAATTCTGACTTTGCCTAAGACAAAATGATTTTCATGAATCAACTTATCCACTAACTCTTTAAAAAGTTGAACTGATTTTGTCCCAAATATTTGTGATGGATGTGCTTTATTATCTAGCATGGTACATTTTTCACTGGTTACCACTGGGTTTTGTGAAAATGGTTTATAGCCAGCAAACTGTATTGAAGTTCAGGTGAGAACAACTTTTAGCATTTCATCGACAGCTTAGATTGGACGGGTAACGTGGTTAACTTGACACAATCAATTATAAGATTCTTGTTCATGGCTAGCTGTTCTTATAGCTTTACATTGGTGAATTTGTCTCATTTAATTCTTCAACAATTTCCTTTTAGTATTGCTTGTCTGCATAAAATTTTGGATCCTTTACTTTCTTCAATGGGCTACCATCTTATAATATCCTAGACCTTGGTACTCTTTCATGTGGTTGATGTGGCATGTTTCATTGTTTTTTCTCTAGCGAGTGAGAACCGATTCGGGCTAATGCTAATGTTCATAAATGCCTACCGAAGTTTGTATTTTAAGCCAAAGTATATTTATTCCTGCCAAAAGAGAAAGAAACGAAATCCAATATATATTCGTCGGGGTTTGAAAGCCATTCGTTCATACCAGAGTGGATTAAATGATTCTATGTATTTATATTATATTTCTTGGGGAATCATCATATTCTCGGATAGAGGATAAAGAAACACAAAAAATATAGAGTAGTTACAGTGTTATTAGGATTTCCTTTCCAGCTCATTCATTTGTGTAAAAGACAACATTATCATCCGGGAATGTCCCACACCAATTTCAGTCATCAAAATATTAGTTTTATGCTTTTGACTGTACGAAAACCTGATCCTTAGTCCTCTATTAGAAAAACAAATGACTACTTACAAAATCCAAACATCTACCTCCAAACTTCCTTGAAGAGTCTCTCATATTATTTGCTTCCATTATCGAAACATTGCCAGGAGTAGGCTGCAAGAAACAGCACTGTGTTATACTTCACCAGGTTTTACTACGTCTATATGCAAATGGCCAAGGTGATCCATTGTTTTGCTTATTTATAGTAAACAAAAGCTTATATGGGAAATAAAAACAGATGTTTATACTGACCTTAAGGCACTGGTTTCTCTCTGTATCACAAACTGGATAATCAAAGGGGCAGCAGTGAACGTGATCCTCACAACACAAGGCTGATTCCACCTCGCAACATTTCCATGAAAAGCATATTCCGAGAAATCTCCACGTACAACAGCAGGTTTCTCCTTGGGAACAGTAGCTGAAAAGATCACATCTAGTAGGGCCTGGTGTTGGTGGATTTGGGCTGGCCTTGATGGGATACGAAGCTTGCTTGTTGATACCACAGACACCTTCAGGATTTCCTGTGTTGCGTTGCATGTAAATATAACCGCTCATTCCCCATCCTCGTCCCCAGGAATTCTTGACAATCCAATAATCCAATCCAATTTCCGAAGCATACCCCACGATTAATAAACCATGATCCAAAGAAGTTGAACATGGACCGGAAAAAATCCCCTGTCACACAAGTATTAAATGCACTGTTAATTATCATGATTACGAATTAATAGAATTCTACTATTATTGAGATTGATCATTTGGACTAACCCAGTGGTAAAACTGGAATAGTCTACTAGCGCCAGATATGCCTGCACTCACAGGCTGAGTTGCCACAGCCCGTAGCAATTGACTCTCATTATTTGCTTGCACATCTGCGCAACCATCAATCGTCACAACATGCCTTTTCAACTGCAACATAAAATTTCGTGATGTTTAAAAGGCTAATATGCATTGGAGAGGAGAAGAATGTATGCTGAAGAGAATAAATTTTAGATAAACAGAAGAGGGAGAATGCCTCAGAAATTGGAACTATTACCTCTTCCTTCTCGCATATCCATTCATTACCGCGATATGGGTAATCTGCTTCAGTGTGGATTCCATTATTATCAATGACATACTGATACGCATTGTCCATGAGTCCACCTCGACAGCCGTTATTGTGTTTTAGATCACAATCAATCAACTCTTGTTCGGAGAGGCTGACAAGAGACCCTGTGACAATCTTATTTATACCTTCAATAGCACCGGTGGCTGCAAATGACCAACAAGAGCCTACACAATTCAACAACTAGAGTTATTTCTGGAATGCATCACAAGTATCATCTGTAGCTTGTATATCATGAAAGATAGCAGAACAATATCTTCCCAGATATGATTTGAAGAGCAATCTTTTGAAAAATATATACATACTCCTGTGGATAACTAAAAAACACAAAAAAGTGTTCATAAATTAAAGAAACTTCAAGAAACAAGACTGTTGAATTTTGAAGAAAAAATCAGCATACCACATCTCCCTTGATCCTTGACATCAGTTACTGCTCCTTCTTGTCTCCAATCTACCAAATCCGGAACATCATGAATGTCACCTGGCTCTTGAACATTTCTCCTACCAAGATTAATGGCAGGAGGAGAGAAACCCAAATAAGTGGCCTTGAATTCATTGTGAGTGAGATCAGAAAAGGCATTGAGCGAAAGAGTAAAAGTAGAGTTGCCAAGATTATTGTGTTGAGTAATAAAAGCGTAGTTGTCTTCATAGACTTTGTATCTGTATTGCTTTTCTTCCTCTGATGAATATATTTTGCCATATTGCTTGCACCAATTATCAAAAAGCTCAGTGGTGAGTGAACCAGAATTGAGAGGCATGGCTGCCAAAAGGAGTACAGAGAGAAGAAAGAAACCAATAAAATTCATCGCTACAGAGAAAGAAAGAGTCAGAGATGGCTATTTGTGGTTACGGGAGGAATTGTGTAGCTTGGAATTGATGATCGTGGTGAGTAGTTTACAATCTGCAAAAGCAGTTTGGAGGGATGGTTAATCCTAAAATTTTCTTGAGAATGAGCTCCAATCAAATCAATTCAGAACTGAATCTTGAACAATAAATGAATGAATACCATGAAGCAAGAACTGAAATGACAATTGAATCTTGAACAATGAATGAATGAATGAATGAATGAAAACTGTGATACAAGAACAGAAATGAATCGAGACTAGAAGAATTTTTACCTGCGGGCTTCAGCACACACTCACTCACTCAAGAACAAGTACACAGAACTCTCGAGGTAACAGAGAAGAACTCTGACTTCAATTCTCTTCTCCTCTTCAGAATTCAGAGTGCAGAGCAACTGATCACAATTCGTCAGTTTTTCCCCTGATATATAGCCCCAAGAAGCCCATTGTAACTGCATTTAACTAACTTTTCCAGCGTGACAGCCACGTCAGCATCTTATAACTTAACTGAATTCTGCAGCAAACTCCTAACAGTTGATAAAGTTAACATGGTAAAATCTACTGGAAGTATCTTTTCTTATTAAGGTCAACCCCCCTTTGGGTTATCATAGAACTTCGCTCTCCATTGCATGGTTTGAATTTATGAAAGCAAATGATGTTGGTCATCGACGCATCAAATTTATTTCCTCTGCGCGACCCACGAATTTGACATTACGTTAGACATAGGAAGACTCGTCATTCAGTTACGTGAGATATTTGAGTCTAGACCAACAACTGTATTGTAAATCAAATTTGCATTTTTGAATAATACAGCCAAGGTCCCTAACTTTTTATATTTTCTCAAATGAAGGTGTAGTATTTATATATTGATAGGTCTGGCCCTTTATAATGTTAAATTATTGAGTGTTGCAAACGTAAAAGTTAGACCCAAAAGGGTATTCAATCATGTTAATGGGTGTTCGGGACTTATGTGATAAAATAGATAAATTATATCCTTCCATGAGAAACTATGGAAAATTGGGATTATATCAAAAAGGAAAGTTGCACTCCAGCTGACTAGGCAATTACGATGGTAATTAAAAAGATTGGGGAAATATATAACTGTAGCCCTCTGATTGCAGAGAACAAAAATTGTGCCTCTGCTATGTCGAATCCTATCCTCTACAGAGGATCTCCGTCTGCCAAACTTCCTTGAACGGCCTCTCCTATTAATTGCTTCCATGATGGAAACATTACTTGGATTAGGTTGTTGATGCGAAAGATCTAGAGGCCTTCAGGATTTCCAGTGTTGCGTGTTGTTTTGCATGTAAACCTGGCCGTTTATTCCCCAAGTTTTTACCCAGGAATTCTTCAGAATCCAATAAACTCTTCCATTAATAGAGCATGATTCAAGTGATCCGTTGCAAATTAATGGCCCAGTGAATATCCCCTATATCCCCTATTACAAAATGTTGAAACATTTTAATTCATATATTAATGATCTGTGAATTAATAGAAGTCTACTGTCTTTGAGTTTGATCATTAGGACACAGAACGATAAAACTGGAGTTCTCTTTCACCTTTACATATGCCTGTGCCTAAACTCACAGGTTGAAGCTGAGGTCTCAAGATTTTAGTTGCAATTTACAAAGGTGTTTAGAAGGAAGTTAGGCTGCTAAGTTAGTTTTGCTGAACTAAGAAGTCACCTGTATAACTTGTCAAATAGATTGAGTTTTGTAACTACTTGGGAGTAAGTGATTAATTGTACTTTGAATACGGAAATGAAGCATTGGATTTTATAACTCGTAACTTGGTGATGTGTGAACAAGAATTGAAAGGGATGACTGCCAAAAGGAAAACCAAGAGAAGAAAGAAGGGTTTTACCCACAGGATTCAGAAATTGGCGAGAAAAGAGCCAGATTTACCCAATCAAGAACAAAATTATTTTTCGGGTTTACTAGATCTCCAAACGTGTATTTGCAAATGGCCAAATTCTGCCCTCATTAAATTTAGACAAAAGTCTGGCTTCCCCAGAGGCAATATTATACCTTGCTTTGCTTTTTGTACCTTACAGAGCCTAATGTCTAACAGTAAAAGAGATATTAAACCGACCTTAAGGCACTGTGTTCTCTTTGTATCACAAAGAGGATAGTCAAAGGGGCAGCAATGACGGTGATCCTTACGGCACACAGCAGAATTCACCTCACAACATATCCACGAAAAGCATATTCCAAAAAATCTCCTAACGCAGCAGCAGGTTTCTCCTGTTGAATAGTAAGTAAGAAGATTACATCTAGCGGGACCTGGTGGTGGTGGGATCGGTGGATTCGGGGTGGTCATAGTTGGACAAGAAGCTAGCACGTTGACACCACGAACGCCTTGCCAACAGCCAGTATTTGGTTGCATGTGAATATAACCGCTCATTCCCAAACGTTTTCCCCAGGATTTCTTTACAATCCAATAATCTATCACATTTTCTGAAGTATACCATACGATTAATACAGCATGATCCAAAGAAGTTGAACGGGGTACAGAGAATATCCCCTGTCACATAAGTATTAGAACACTTTTAATGATAAAAGCGAACGAATTAAAAACAATCTAATATGATTAAGATTGATCATTAGGACTGTCCGAGGAGTAAAACTAGAATGCTCTTTCACTGCCACATATGCCAACACTCACATGTTGAGATGACACAGCTTGTAGTAATAATTTCTCGTTGTTTTTTGGCACATCTGTGTAGACATGCCTTCTCAACTGCAACACAAATGAAGTGGGAATATGAATACATCACTATAAGGCAGAAAACACGCATAGTTCATTTAACTAATTGAAGCCCCAACAATTGGAAGGGAGAAAAGATTCGGTATAAGGAGAAGCATTTTTAGATATACGTAAGTGAGGGAAAAAGCTTAAGAAACTGAGACTCTTACGTTTTGCTTATCACATCCCCCTTCTCGGCCTCGATATGGGCAATCTTTTCAGCGTCAATTCCATGGTTATCTATGGCAAACTCATATGCGTGGTCCGCCAGTCCAACGCCGTGGCCATTATTTTAAGATTTATCACAATCAATCAACTCTTGCTCAGAAAGGGTGACAGGAGAGCCCGTGACAATCTTATTTATACCTTCAATGGCACCGAAGGCTGCAAATGATCAACAAGCACCTGGGCAATACAATGACGATATTTATTTCTGAAGTGCATTAAAAAGTATAATCTGCTATTTGTACCTCATCAAAATAGCCATAACGACATTTGTTGATGTTTTTTATCTATCCAAGATCTTTTCATCGAATAATTTCTCGACTCTAACTACTGTTAAGCAAGTGACTTAATTTAGCTCTGATCGCC
>JAWDEX010000003.1:3004665-3053551 GCA_035221805.1 Trichilia hirta | reverse complement strand
CATCTCCTTTTCCAGCATCTGATTCTTACGTTCCAACTCCATAATCTTCATATTATCGGCCTCCCTTATGCTTCTTGATTCTACCGGCCCTCCTTTCATTGGCCAAAACTCCCCTCCTTCGGCTCTGACAGTGGTTCAGTTGACTGGACCCTCAACCTGATAAGTTAATATTTCGTTCTTATTTGATGATTCTGAAGTACTCACATTTTCTTTCGCGTGAGGGGGACCCCCAATTGCTTCTTTTTACACTTTTTTGAAAAGGTGACTGCGAGTATTTCCTGTCATATCTTATGTGGAACACTTTCGAAACTTCCTCAGAGGCTTTTTGCTCGTTCCCACATACGGCGCCAACTGTTAATGTTCAAATTTTCCAGCGACAGAAGATTTAGTACATCACACAAGTTTACTGTTGCAATTGTTGTAAAAGCTTCTCAGGAACTAGCTGAAATCACAGAAAAAACGAGCTATGAGTGAAGTCGGCTTACCAGCGAATAAACTCCGACGCTCAAATCAGTGAAATGGTACAGAGTCAAATAAAAGGAGGGATTACGAGTGTTTAAGAGTTTTTTCGACCCGAGTTGCTGGGCTCAGAAAAAATTCGTGAGTGCAGTATGTACCCTCTAACTGTTCATATAAAGTCTTCTCTAAAAGCTCCCAAATTAGGAGAAGATTAATAACTTGTTCAAAAGAGAGAAATTCCAATCCCGCTACATTTATAACCTTCACTTTTTATAGAGTTCCTGCACGTGTAAGTATCGGAGAATAGGAGTTTGATTAGACAGTAGTAGGTGTGATGGTTGAGTCAATCTTTTCATCACTTTTTACCATTCCTTTATATTAAGTCTGTCATGACAATGAATACCTGTAACTTACCGTACACGGAGTTTTCTATCGTAACAGGACACCTGAACAGTTATTTGATCAGCATAGTAATTAGTTCCATTCTCAACTTCTGTTTTTGAAAAAAAAAATAACAGTCATTTTCATAATTTAGAGTAGACGGCCTCAAAAATTAGAGTAGATACCGAACAATTAAGACGATTATATTGGATTATAGATTTTGATCCGAGAGTCAAAAAGTTTTTGAAAAGAAATTAGTTTGGGTGGACAAATATCATCAACAGTATTTATATATTAATAGGTCTCTGACCCTTTATACTATTAAATCATTGACTGTTGCGGAACGTAAGAGTTAACACCAAAAGGTAATCAAATCAATCTGTTAATGGGTATTCAGGACTTACATGAAAAATTATAAATTATATCATAACGGAAAGTTTCGCTCCAGCTAACCAGCCAATATGCTAATGGGCTAGGATATATAAATTATATCCTCCCATGAGAAACTATGAAAAATTGTTATATCATAAAGGAAAGTTCCACTCCAGCTAACCAGCCAATTACATTCAAATGAAGGAAATGGTTTCGGCCGTACGAAACTATGAACCTGTGGTCCTCAGTTTGCCCAAAAAAATTGTGACTCGGCTTTGTCGGAGTGCCTTTACAAAATCCTAGCCCCTACAGAGGAACTCTGTCAGCCAAACTTTCCCGAACAGCCTCTCCTATTAATTGTTCCCATTAGGGAGACATTCCAAGGAGCAGGTAGTGGAGATAGGATACGAAGCTTATTTGTTGATGCAACAGATCGAGAGACCTTCAGGATTGCGTTCTATGGAATGATGGAACCCTAACCGTTTATTCCCAAAGATTTTACCCAGGAATTCCTCAGATTCCAATATTCTCTTCCGCATTGTTCAAATGATCCGTTTCAAATTAATGACCAAGTGAATATTTACTATTACACAAATGTTGAAACGCTTTAAATTAATATATTAATGATTTGTGAATCAATAGAAATCTACTGTCTTTGAGATTGATTATTTAGGACAAACAGAGCGATACAAATGGAATTCTTTTTCTCCTCCATAAACGCCTGAGCCTAAACTCACAGGCTGGGTTGCCATAGCTTTCTAGTAAACGATTCTCGTTAATTTTTCCACATCTGTTGAGCCATCAATCGTCAAAACTTCAACGTGCCCTTTTCAATTACAACGCAGATATAAAGAAATGATCAAAAGCTATGGACGTAGGAGAGGAGAAAAGAATTGGTTTAAACAGTACTTTTGGCGAATCGCAATATACCAACCTTGCTAATTCTTCTGTATACTTCTTAGGTGTCAATTCTTTTGCAAAGGATTATGAACTTAAATGCATTGTCCATGTTACAGCGAAACAGCCTAGATTTTTATTTTTATTTATTTATTTATATTTTTTTTTTCTAATATCTCAAATCAATTATCTCTTGTTGGGAGACGCTGATAAGAGAACCTCTCACAATCTTATTTATACCTTGAATAGCACAGATGGTTGCGAATTACTGACAAGAACTTGCACAACAACAACTAGATTATCTCTGCATTGCATTAACAAACAATTGCAGATCATCAAGTTAGCGGATGCTATGTTATATATCAAGAGCAGCTGCGTTTAAGAAAAAACATAAGATCACAAATCAAGCATGAATTGTATAAAATTAATTATTTAAGGGCATGAATTGTTGGTGAGTGATTCAAAATCATCCGGTAATAGACTGGATGAGAAGTTATGTTGACAACGGGTTGAAGCTGTGGTAGCAAGATTTTAGTTACAAGTTACAAAGGTGTCAAAGTCTGTTTAGAAGGAAGTTAGGATGTTAGCTCAGTTAAAATAAAAGATTGCTAAGTTCGTTTGACTGAACTAAGAAGTCACGTGTGTAACTTGTTAAATAGACGAGTTTTGTAACTACTTGGAGTAGTGACTAATTGTACTTTGAACGCAGAACGAAGCATTGAGTTTTGTGACTTGTAACTCGCTGGTTTGTGAAGAAGAGTTGAAAAATGACTACCAAAAGGAAAACCGAGAGAAGAAAGAAGGATTTTACCCATCGAGTTCAGAACTCAGAGAGAAGAGCCAGAAAAATCTACCCAATGAAGAACAATTACAGAGAATTCCCAAGTTTACACCGAAGAAATCTGTCCTAAAGCTCACTTTTCCTCCCTCAAATTCAGATTACAGAAACGTTGGTCGTCAGTTTTCCAGTTGATATATAGCCCAGAAAACGAAAGCCAAATTATAACTACTTTTAATTAACTTTTCTAGTCTATCAGCCACATCAGCAACTTGTAACTAACTCAACTGACTTCAGCAGTAGGCTCTTTAACAGTTAATGTTATTGACATGATACGCTCTACTCGAAATTCCATGACAAGCTAGTTAGTTTGATAACTTTACATTGTTGATTTGTCTCATTTAATTCTGAGCAATTATGCATAATTGATGCCTTTTAAGTAGATGAAATGTTACAATTTCATTTTTTTAGTCTCTTGTTTGCATATGTTATGTCATAGAACTTAGTACTCCCTTGCATGGTTAAGTTACTCTGGTTTTTTGCATATCGCCATCGGTGGTATGTTGAAAACTGACATATAGTAAGTGCTGATTTCTGTTTATCGCATATTAGTGATGTGACACATTGAAAAGCTTAGCAAGAAAGGGACGAGCAGGCTGCTAGAGGCTCCTTGTTTGTATATTATATTTAAGTAGACGTTCACGTTGATATTTTTGTCAATTAACCAGTAAGTTTACCAAAAGAAAAAAGAAAAGAAAAGTGAGCTTCAGAATTGGTGCTTACTCATTTTCAGGTGAAAACTGAAAACAATTCAAGAGAGTTGAATACATAGAAGCCTTCGAAATGTTTCTTTTATTCAGGGTGTTTGAAAGTCAGTCAACTGACTCATAATGTAGTGGATTGGTAATGATTCAACGCATTAAGATTATGCATTGCAGAATCGTCAGCCTCTATGGGGATAAAGGTAACAAGAAATGCATATAGAACTATTAGTATACAGGAATATTCTACGCCAACTAATGGAATAATTATAGTAATAATAAAAAAAAAAAAAGACAGATCCTACAAACATATTAACTTTGAGCTCAATGTAGACTGTAGTGTTCCGTTTTGGTAATGCATACTTCGTATATGATAAGAATAAGGCCTCACTCTCACAAAAACCAAGCCTCCATAAAGGAACTCCAACTGCCATACTTCCCTGAAGAGCTTCTTCTCTTAGAAGCTTTTGTTAGCGTAACATTCCCTGTAGTTGGCTGCAAGTATAATATATAATATATTACACTACAGTAGTTAAAATAAGCCTTGTAACAGGCAAAAATATTTTTTTAGGTTACCAGATTTCAAAATGTGTATTTGCAAATAGACAAATTCTGTCATCATTAAATTTAGACAAAAGTCTGGCTTCATCAGAGGCAAGATTAGACCTTGTTTTGCTTTTTTTGCCTTCCAGAACCAAATGTTTAACAGAAAAAGAGATTTTAAACCGACCTTAAGGCACAGGTTTCCCTTTGTATCACAAACAGGATAGTCAGAGGGGCAGCAATGACGGTGATCCTTACAGCATACAGCAGAATTCACCTCGCAACATTTCCACGAAAAGCATATTCCAAAAAATCTCCTGACGCAGCAGCAGGTTTCTCCTGTTGAACAGTAAGTAAGAAGATCACATCTAGTGGGACCTGGTGGTGGTGGTGGAGGTGGATTGGTGCTGGTCTTAGTTGGATAAGAAGCTAGCATGTTGATACCACAGAGGCCTCGAGAATTGCCAGTATTTCGCTGCATGTGAATATAACCGCTCGTTCCCCAACTTCTTCCCCAGGAATTCTTTACAATCCAATAATCTATTCCATTTTCAGAACCATACCCGACTATTAATACAGCATGATCCAAAGAAGTTGAACAGGGCCCAGTGAATATTCCCTGTCACACCAGTATTAGAACACTTTTAATGATAACAGTGACAAATTAAAAATAATCTAATATGATTAAGATTGATCATCAGACTAACCGAGGAGTAAAACTGGAATGCTCTTTCACTGCCACATATTCCAACACTCACAGGCTGAGCTGACACAGCTTGCAGTAATAAATTCTCGTTGTTTTCTGGCACATCTGTGTAACCATCAATCGTTACAACATGCCTTCTCAACTGCAACACAGATGAAGCGGGAACATGAATACACCAATACATGGAAAAGGGAAAAAACATGCAGAGTTCATATAACTAATAGTCCCCCCAAGCATCTGAGTGGAGAAAAGAATTGGTATAAGGAGAAGCATTTCTAGATATAAATGAGGTAGAAAGCTTAAGAAACTGAAAATGTTACCTTTTGCTTGTTGCATTGGCCATCTCGACCACGATACGGGTAATCTTTTTCAGTGTCAATTCCATGATTATCTATGACAAACTCATATGCGTAGTCCATGAGTCCACCCCCACAGCCATCATTATAAGATTTATCACAATCAATCAACTCTTGCTCAGAGAGGCTGATAAGAGAGCCAGCGACAATCTTATTTATACCTTCAATGGCACCAGTGGCTGCAAATGACCAACAAGCACCTGGGCAATACAATGAGTAGATTTATTTCTGAAGTGCATTAAAAAGTATAATCTGCAATTTGTACCCCATCAATATAGCCATAACAACATTCTCACAGGAGTTCTGCTACCTACACAAATTTCTATGCATATGATTGCCATATGTCTTACATTTTAAGGGAGTAAGAACAAGTTTTATAGGAGTAAAAGAAAATATACATGTGCCAACAATAGAATACCACTGCTTTAGTTTGTATGGGAGATTGTATCTCTAGTATTATTGTTCTCATAAATATAATTTGTAGGCATTAAAATAAGAGTGATACTATGCTTCCCAACTTATGATGCAAAATTTTCATCTCAAGTGAAATGGCAGCTACATTGTCACTGTCACATCACATTGTACGTTAATTTTAATTGAGTTATAATACTAATCACTTGGGAAACTAATCAATATATGAGGTCATATTCCAACAATAATTCAGCTTCCACATCATTTGGGAAGCATAGGATTACTCTTAAACTAACCAAATAACCATTTTATATGCCAAGAGTGGCTGCATGTTGGAAAGACTCAGAGAAAAAATGAAGCATGAATTGTTAACACTGATTATACGAGGCACAAATCATCATCTTTGCTCATTAAACAAAATTAGAATAACAAAAATTCTTTAAGCATAAAGTTTGAAGCATGTCTGAACCCAACAGGGACATGAACCAAGGGGAAAGAAAAAAGTGTATAAAGCCAAAATGAGCAAATATGGAATTTGTTAGTGCTACGATGGAGAGAAACAAAATTGAGTAATAGAGTGAATCCCAAGTGGCAAAATAATGGTCATTCAAAATTGATAATAAATCGGAACTTTTCCTCAGGAAACTTCCAGATGAGCATCTTATTGGATTCAAAGGAAAGCCTGGATCAGATCCCATACGTGTAAGTTGATATTCAAACTCATAAAACTAATATCATATCTCAAACTAAAACGCAAACCAATGACATAAAACCAACTGTTGATATCAAAGTTGATAAACCAAAAATTTAACATTGTGATCAATCAAAGTCAATATCAGAAACATGTTTATCAAGAAAGAATTTGAAAAATGAAGTGACTATACCACAACTTCCTTGATCCTTGACATCGGTCACTGCTGCTTTCTTCCTCCAGTCAATTGAAGCAGGAACATGACGAATGTAACCAGGTACTCGAAAATTTCTCCGATCAAGATTAATAGAAGCGGGAGTGAACCCTAAATAAGAGGCTTTGAACTCCTGGTGTGTGAGATCAGCAAAAGCGTTGAGCGAAAGAGTAAACGAGTAATTGCCCATGTCGTTGTGTTGAGCAACAAAATCATAGTTGTCTTCAAACGCTTTGAGTCTGCGTAGCTTTTCTAGTTCCGATGAATACGATTTGCCATGCTGCTTGCACCAAGTTTCGAATAGCTCAGTGATGTTGGAACAAGAATTGAGTGAGATGGAAGAGAAAAGGAGAACAGAGAAAAGAAAGAAAACGAAAAATTTCATTGGCTAAGGTGAAAGTCGAAGGTATTTGGGGGTATGGGAGGAAAATTGGTTGCTTGGAACAAGCAACTACAAGCGTGGTGAACAAAATAAAGGCGAAAAACTTGGCTTTGTTTCTCAGAACCCCAAGTTTTGGAGTAAAGGTTTGACGAAATTCTAATTTCTAACTTTCCGCTTGTTATGTAAAAAGCAAAGTCAAAAGTGTTCTTTTGACATGTAAATTTTTTAAAGAATTTTAATAAATTAAAATTTTAATAAAAAGCTTTATTAATTATTTAATTGTTATAAATATGTTTAACTTAAGGGTTTTTTTTTAAATATTTTTATAAATAATATAATAATATAAATTTTGTATAGAAATTATTAAAAAATTATTATATAATTAATAATTTTTTATTATTTTTTTACTTTTGTCTAATTAATATTATTATATCACATCAATTTGTATATAATATTTTTATAATAAATTATATTTTTAATATTATTCTAAATTTATTTAGTTTTATAAGTTTATTGATTAATAAATTATTTATTTTTTTATTTTTAAATTAAATTAAATTAATATTTTTATTTTATCTATTTTTAAATATAAAAATTACGAAGAGATCATAACTATCATTTTACAGAAAAGGCTAATATTTTTAATCAAAGCAAAAAAACAAGCTTGATTGGAACTTTCATGTCTACTTTTGAAATTTTAATTAGTTTATTACACCAAATCTTATAAACTTGTATATCATTTTTGTATATAAACGTATCAATATATAAAAAGTAGAATAAATATCATTATGTTAATCATACAGAACTAAAGTCAATAAAAATAATATCAAGTTTTAGATTTTTATTATAACTAATAAGTTATTTATTAAAATTTTATATCAATATTTAACAGTACAATAATAGAAATATAAATTTTTATACAAAATTTTTTATATAAAATAATATGATAAACTTATGTTATTATTATTATTATTCAATAGTCACTATGTAAAAAAATATATATATATATATTCTTCTCATTACTGATAAGTGTTAACGGTATTCACCTTGTACAACTAATATCGTATCAGAATTTACTGAAAGTGAATTTTGAAAATAAAATTATACGAGTTTGATGTTATTTGCAGGCTGAAAATTGAGCACGAGGGGAAATTACGAGAAGAGTTAATTTGTTTAAGTTCTCTCCCAGAAAAGAAAATGTTTAACTAATATCAGAAAAATGAACTATATATATTATCTCAAGTTTACATTTTTTAAATTGCAATATTCTTATTATAACTAAAAATAAAAATAATAGGTCAAATAAAGGGGTGTATCGATAACAACATTTTAGTACACGAGGTTTGCCCAAACAACAAATCAGGACACACTTTATCTCAAAACCACAAAATTAGTCCATCCAAAATAGTTTGCAATTACTTTTGCCCTTCCCTGCTTTAATTTTAAAATTAAACATAGCCATGACTTTTACTTGGAACCGATTGTAAAAGAAAAAAAATGCAACTCATTAACAAAAGTAATTAAGAAACACTAAATTATATATATATATATCTTCTGCAGCAATCATGTCTATATCTTCTGCTAGAATTCAAATATATTTTATACAACAATCACGTATATCTCTTTTGTTAAAATTCAAACATCACACAACACAAATCCACTAGAATTCAAACACTTTTATGCAATAATCACGTCTGTTTCTTTTGTTGAAATTCCAACATCACACGACAGACATACACTAATGTGGAAAAGACCAACATAAATTCACTCGAGTTTTGCAATAACAACACAATCTGCGATGATTTAACAGCAATCTATAAAAATTTTATCAATAGAAATACTAATCAGAGCATCCAGCAACAGAAATACCAATCACAGCCAATCAATCGCTCCATCTCGCTGAATATAACTAAATTTAATTATTTAACCCAATTTATGATTCCCAATATCTCTTTAAACTGATAAAATGTTCTGTGATAGAAATCGTCTTCAAAGACCTCTTTCTTTAACAATCAAAAGCTTCAAATTTGCATAATTTAAAATCAACTCATATAAACATCCAATTGCATTTTCTTGTGTTCACGTTCTCGTCTATTTCTCAAAATCCCAGCAGCAAAAGTCTGTAAATTGAGCGTACCTACTTGGAAAATTTCTAATAAAGAAGAAATCTCACCTTTAGAACAAAGTCATTGCAGCTGATAGCGAATTCAAGCAGTAGATAGCAGATTCCGGCAATTCTCGGACTGTAGATTAAATGGTGGAACTGCAAGTGGCTTTGGCTGTGACTGCTCGAAATTTGACGGTTTTGAGACATGGATGGGGATTGGGTTTGATGGACGATATCGTCTGAGTCGTATGGTTGATCGACGGCGGCAGTGGTGAGACTAATGCGGGGAAGCCAATGGCCGTGTTTTCAAGTTCATCGGCTAATTGTGTGGATGTTCATTTAGTGCATGCTGGTTTCAGGTTTGCGTTGAGTGTTGATTATACAAAGTCAATTTTACCCTTCGACTTGTTAACAGGCCGTAACGGTCGGGACTGATTTATGGTTTAAGGTCAAAGTGTATCCTGATTGGTTCTTTCGCTAAACCTGAGGGACTAAAATGTTGTTACCCATCTATCCACATGGAAAAAGGAAATGAATACGGGTGAACGGCACGTGTGCAAGCGCGACGCAGACAATGTCACAGGGAAAGGTTTGGGATCAGATGTCTCCTTGTCTTGGATACAGAATATCCGAGTATGCTCAAATTTACCCAAATATTCGATCATCTATACTACCGATCATTTACTGTAAACAAGTTGCAGAGATATAACGAGAGCCAATCAGAAACCGACAACAAGCATAACCTGCAAAAATAAGATTAGAATAGTTGCGTTCGCTAATGGACGTCGATCCAGAGAGTATTTAGGGTATCCTTTTGAAACATGATTAAGAGCAGTACATTATTTATTTCAAGAGTAATGTATATTCCATACAATAGATGGGTTGGATTAATGTTGCATTTGGAATAATTGTGAAGTGCCAGAAGAAGCTCTAGGTCTAAGGATGAATTTGGTAGGAGGTCTAGCCAATTAACAGAAAATGTTTTCTTGGTTTGGCATAGAAAATGTGGGAAGGGAAACTTACTTGAAATGTTCTTGGGGACTATTATCTCTGGTGCTAACATTGGGTTTTGTGTATAATCTGTTACAATAACAAAGCACAGCAAAGGTAATGTATCCTCAAAAGCATCTATCCAACATGGGCGTTTATCTTCATCTGTCTCTTGCAGGCCATCAATGACAATGACATCCACAACATTGTCCTGTCATATCTTGTGCATAATTGCTATAAAGGAACGGTGGATTCATTCATTACTAGTACTGGGATCAAGCAGCCCGCCGAGACAGACTGTCCTGAGGATATGGAGAAAAGAAAAAGTATGTGACATTTGTTTCTGTGCATTCAGTGCATTAAACATTTATGGATTTGTCCGCTATGACAGTACAAATATTTATTTTTTGGGTCGTGTCATTGTTGTATGCTCATATGGTATTACTTCTGTGTCTTTTGAATTTAGTTCTCTGTATGTTATGGCTGCTCATAAAATGAATCTGATTTCATTCCTTCATAGATCAGTTTGACAACTTGATAGTTTCCAGTGCTAAATGTATTGGTTTTCTCAGGTATTCTTTATTTTGCATTAGAGGGGAATGCACTTAAGGCCATTGAACTGACCGAACAGCTGGCTCATGATTTACTAGAGAAAAATAAGGACTTGCATTTTGATCTACTGAGCCTTCATTTTGTTGAGCTTGTCTGCACTAGGAAGTGGTGAGAAAAATTTCAGCAATATTTCCCAGAAGAGACAAAATCATTCAATTGCTTTGTTTCAGTTTTTCTTCTTAATGTCTATGGCAGCACAGAAGCTCTGGAATTTGCTCAGACCAAGTTGACCCCTTTCGGGAAGGTTCAAAAATATGTTGAAAAGCTTGAAGTATGTTTCTTTCAAACGCAAAATTTAATTGCGATTACTGAATATGTTCCTTATTTATTGGAGAATAAATACAGTTTGTTCTGTTGAAGGATTTTATGGATCTGCTTGCTTATGAGGAACCAGAGAAATCCCCCGTGTTTCATTTGCTTAGTTCTGAATACCGGCAGCATGTTGCAGATAATCTGAACCAAGCAATTCTTGGTTTGTTTCTTTAGTGACTTATTATGTGCACCAAGTATTTGTAAATTATGGTTTAGATTATTGTATTTTATATTTAAATCTTCTAATTTCTTGTGGCTCCATATAATGTCAGTGCATGAAAACTGTCGCCGTTATGCTGCAATGGAAAGGCTGATGCAACAGACAGCCGTAGTTAGAGAATGTTTAAGCCAGGAAGTTGGGAAGGTATTGAAATTTTTTAAAACTGCTTGAGGTAGCTCACCTTTGTCCGATCTTGGACCTTTCATATTGTTTCCTCCTGTCTATTTCACGTGGTTGAGACCACAGTGACTATGACTGGGAATCATGTTGAGGAAGAATGACATATGGTGCTTTATGGAAAAAATTTTAGTTGGTAGGATGACTTAAATTGAAACGAAATCCGGTGGATATCTCACTTTCTTGATTTGTTCTTTTGTAGGATCGGGTTCCTCCATTATCTCTGAAAGATTTTCTTGAAAGCTAAATTTTTAAAGCATTTTTAGCTATGTTCATGAGGGGTGATTAAGGTCACTTCAGGTCTTGTTGCCGCATGTGGTTTTGTTTTAAAGTCTGCTCATGAATAGACAGTATCATTAATGCCTGCATGATTGTCAAAGTTGTGGTGTGGCTATCTTTCATTATTCCTGCATTTGATGAGATGCCTCTTCTCTTGATAGGCCATAAAGAAAATGCGGTTGGGTTTTACTCTCAGCAGTGTGGCATGTATATTTTGGCTTGGGTATATCAAGACTATAGGAACATATATTATTTTTGTAATTTAATGTCAGGTTTTGGTTCAACTCAACCTAGGAATACAGTTACTCCATTGTTTAGTGAAAGGTTTCTCTTAGCTGTGTCCACAGATTTTTCTTTGATGAAGTGCGTTTGAAAGTAAAGAGCACGGATCCGACTTCAGTTTTTCTACTGCTGAAAACTTCATAAACTTGTGACATTTTTCTCGGAAGACCTTTTGTTATGAAGGTGGTTAAAATTTTCATCTCTATTGATGTTTTCTTCACTATTGTTCTGTATTGTTGCCATTTTAAAATTGTGGAATATCTTTCTTATTTCTCAGTATTTCAGTTCGAATTTTCTAACGTTGGAACTAGGTATTGTGAGATAGAATCTAGATGTTAGTTAAAGAAATGAATAGTATATTTTGCACTTTTATTTTTAAAGTGAAGTAGATTTCAGTAGTACTAAATGTTTACCAAGTTGGCAAATTTTATGCTAACCTTGATTTTGACTTTTGACGACTAAGTAGTCATGCTTGGGGAGGTAGAGGGACCAAAGTAAGTTGTAAGTGTACTTGTCGACTATAATAATAATATTTTTATTGGGCTTCTAGGTTTGAAATAAAGATTTAGCTTTTTATTTTCAACTTAATTGTCGAGCTCAATATTGGTCTCCTATGTAGTCGGTAAGTGATTTAGGGCTTAACTGCTCAAAGTTCAGTCGCTCTGCATCATGGGCTCATTGACGGAAAAAGCAGCAATTGATCCCAATCCCGGAGCACACTAATTCGGATCGGACTGTAGAAATATCCAAACCAGGCCCGCCTAAATTCCGGGCCCTCCCTCTCACCCTCTCTGGATTTGCCTCTGGTGCGTTTTACCTGTTGAGAGGACGCTGTCTCTGATTCTCTGTCTCCGTCGTCTCTAATTCCGTAGCCTTGTAAGAACAAACTATACGACTATACTTCTATCGTGTTATCTCCAAAAGGAATTCTTTTTTAATTTCCTCGAAAATTGACGTTTCATTTGTTTATTCTTTTAATATCTCTCCTGTTCTCTTCTGAGCGAACAATTGAACTGGAATTTACGGGGAATCTCGTAAAAAACAATTCTAGGTTTTTGGGAATTTTTATTCCTAATTTTTTGTTGAGTTTACTTGTCGTGAATCTTTTGGTGGGCAATTTGATAAAACAATACAAAATTCTTCCAATTTTCTGATTGATCTTTTAAGTTTTCGACATGAAATTCTCGATAAGATCATTTCTGAATGACGGATGTAGTCTTGATGATGCCTTGAAATGCACAGTAAAACTGAGAGTTCACTGCGTTGCAGAGAATTCAATGCTTCATGGAGAATTCTCACAGTGATTTTGTCGCTGGCGACAAAATCACCGGATTCAAGGATAACCATTTACTGAAAGTCTGGTTCTAGTAAACCTTTATTTCAGCCATCAAAAGCGTGCGTAAAAGAGACATTACTGCAAACCTTGGACACAATGCAAAATCCTGAAAACAGGAATATTACTTGCCAATGAAGTAGCGAAAAAAAAAAAAGAGAAAGAAAAAATCGCTCCAGTGTTGTGTGATTCAACATGCTTTGACTATCACCATCTCGTATAGTGTGAGAAGGACTGCTTAATGTAGTTGTATCTTCCCATTGCTGCTTCTTATTGCACTTATATTCTCACTGTCCATTTCATTGATAGTTTGATAGGTGGAAAATCAGTCCTGAGAACTTGAGATGTAAAACAATTAACTGCAGATTCACTAGGAGCAAAGTATCCTTCTGCAAGCCCAGCTACATTCATAAAGGAGCCACAAAAGGTTTTTGATCAGGCACTCATCACGGTTCGTTCGTTCATGAGATGGTGGGCATGCTGCAATCCTTGGCATGCCCAACCAAAGTGTTGCCAAGTCTCAAGGAAAACATGCCAAGGATAAGACATGGAAGAAGAGCTCTTATAAGAGGGATTTTGATGGATCACTTATCCTTCCTACGGGTAGGAATGGAGGAGATGTAGTAATTTATGTAGATGAGAGAAAAGATACTTTACTGGAATTTGACAAGAAAAGTAGGTGTACTGCAAAATGTGGTGGAAATGTGGATACTATAGGCGTTTTGTCCTCTCAGTTCGAAATGGACTTGCTGCCCTAACATTGCGTATTCCTTTTCCTGTAGGTTTGTATGTTACACAATTAATATAAGGCACTTGAATTTTTATGGTAGAAAAGGGGAGATTATAGTGGCGTTTCTAGATACTATCCAAGTGTAGATTTTGCGTGCTAATGATAATAAGAATGTTTTACTCCTTTGTATATCTCTCATTATGCTGGCTTATGTGATAGATACAGTTGTAAAACATAAGAGAGGGAAGTTATTGGCCGATCTTGTGTGTCCAGGAGAAGAGGTACTTGTTGAACAGGGTGGGCAAGGAGGTTTAAGACCTGGTATATTTAAAATTCTGAAATTTAAGTAAGATAGTTTTGGCTTTTGTTACCTTATGGACGTGCTCCATTTGGTTTAACATTATTTCATCTTTCTTCTAAATATATACTTGTTCTCCTGCACTCATGAGCGCTGGTCTAAGAAGGTATTCTTTGGGTTATTAACTGTTTGAAAGATAAATAGTGTGCCTGAGAGAACAATTAGATTGCATTACTCATTCTATTAAAAGCAGGACTCATTATTAAACCACACTGTTTAACTCTGATGTTTGATCTCAGCAAGAAGTTCATGACTTAGTTTATCTTATTTTGTTAATTTTTCTTTTTTTCTCGAATTTTATGTCAGATTACCTTGTTATATGTGCTAGAGCATAGAATGAAAAGGATGATGGCTTTGACTTCAAATATCATTGGAGATGAAACTGATAAGGTGGACACTATACTCTTAATTTCCTTCTTTTAGTATTATTGATAATTTGGTGGAAAGATACTCTTTCTAGAAATGTGAAAGCAAATTTTCCTTTGAGGTTACAAGTGCAAGCATAGTTCTTGACTAAAACTATAATCGTTGCATTTTGTTTAACTAAATTTTGTTCATTTTTGTGAAGTTGAACACCTATAGTATGATTAGCACAGGTCTCTTTAGTGTCATTTTAGTTTGATCATGCAACTGTTCAGTATTTCCTGTCAATGAAGTGATCATCAAAGAGTGTACTCATCTTGTAGTTGATTCATTGATGGGCCTTTTCTTTATATTTATCTTTTATTGAAGGACTTGTTGGATAAGAAATTTATACATTGCTATAGAAGTATTACAAAAATGATGAGCTTATTGTTGTTAATTTTGAAGGCTTTCTTGTGTCAAATATTGTTAAGTATTTTTTATATATTGCAGGTTTTAGATCTTGATCAACCTGCTGAGGAATTTAGTTTGGAGTTGATTCTACGAGTTGTTGCTGATGTTGGTCTAGTAGTAATTATTGCTTTCTATCTTTTCAAATCAATTTAAATTATGTATATTTATTTGTATTCCTATGTGCATGTTTGCTTTCCTTCTGTTGTCAATTGTGTCTCTTATGGGTTTGTTTTTATAAAAGGTTGCACACAGTTTCTAATTTCTATCTGAATTCTTAAGCTGTGATATTTATTCATCAATTGTTCCTTTATTGTCTAGTGGCACTGAACCCTGAGTATAAACTTTCTTGGGACTAATTTGACCTCTGTCAATTTGATTCTTATTGAAAATGGTTTGGATTAACTTTTCGGCCAGATTTGATTAAATTGAGCTTGATACTTTTGCCTATGATAGCTCTCTAATATTGAACCTGCTGACAGCTTTTGGGATGAAGAATGTTCCCCATACTCTTTCACTTTCAAATGTTAAAAGGAAATATTTACCATATTGTTTCAGAGAGTCCAACCATTTGAGGTTCATTATAATATTATAGCTGGAATCTATACGGTAGGATTTTGGGTTTGTCAAAAACTGTGTTGGTTTTAGTTGGCTGTGTATTTATGGTGAGTTGATCAAATAGTAGCTTTTGGATTTTGTGGCTTTCTCAGGGAGCTTGTTCTTTAACTAGCCTTTCTCTGTCTGTTAAATACTGGTAATACAGAAAGTTGGAAGAACTAGCTTAGTAATTTTGAGTAGCTGAACCTAGACTGAGTTGTATAAGGTTATGGTTTTCAGGTAACTAGAGATTTACTTGCTCTTGTAGGGACTTCCAAACGCTTGAAGACCAACACTTCTGGCAGCCACTGCACAAGCCAAACCTGATATTGCTAACTATCCTTTCACATCATTGATGCCACACCTAGGGTGCTTTGATGGCGACCCTACTTTAGGGCAGGGAAGTATTCATCTGAAGTAACATTAGGAGGTTTGCCTGGTGTCATAGAGGTTGCTCATCTGGGAAGGGTATTGTCTGATGTCCAAATCTCATTTTTACTGCTCTTTATAAAGTTCATATTTGCTAAAACTGATACCTCATTATCATTTTGCTTCAGGATCTTGGCTGGAACTTTTTGAGGCATTGAAGGAAAACTTGTCTATTGGTCCTTGTTGTTGATGCTGCTGCAGGTGATTGACTACTAAACTGTCAAAGAAGTAATGTTCCCTGAGTCATACCCTTCTTTTGCTTAATTATATATTTTTTTCTCATAAATATCTGTTGGTCCCATTTTCAAGTTGAATATATAGGTTTGTGGGTTGTTTTTAGTTGTATCACTGTTAAAAAATTGATCCGAGTTAGTTTTCTGTGTTTAGTTAAATATGTGTATTTCAAAATTTCCACCATTCTTAAACTACAGAACTTGTGATCATGTAGGAATTAAGCATGTACAGTCCTGATTTGCTTGAACAACCATATATTGCTGCACTCAACAAGATTGACCTTCCTGAGGTTTGTGGCTGTGGTTTGTTCTTTTCGATGTTTGTTACTTATCTCAGTATGCTGGCATTAGTTCTACTACCAGTAGGGTGTTAATATAAAATGCCTAATATCATCAATTTTATTATGTTATATTAAGAGATATGACAATTATTCTCGAGGCAAGGGATAGGGTTCCATCTTTGACCGAAGAAATATTAAAAATTTAAGTGATAAGGTAACTTCTGAAACAGAATTGAGGTGCAAGGATACAGTTCAATCGTCAACTGAAAGTGGTGAAGATACACATTCTTCATCAGGGATGTCTCACAAAGATAAAATAGATAAAGAACCAGGGGATTATCCGCGCCCACTTGTTGTTGTTTGTGTTAGTGCCTTGTAAGTTCAGTACTATTTTGTGATATTTCTTTGTTGAAATATTGCAAGCTGTCTCTATTGGCCCATTGGATATGCAATCTCAGTAATTCATAGATATAACGGACCTCAGATTATGTGTAGTAGCACGCCTGCTGCCACCTCGGTGCTCCCACCCAAGGTCAGCCTTTTTCATACCATCGTAGTTCGCTTAACTAGTTTCAGTTTGGCTAGCTGTAGGACGGCTCTAGTCCCCAATCAATATGTACAGCGAGGCAAGACCTCTCTTGCCACCCGCATCCAATTGTTCTTAAACTAAACATCACTCTTAATACTTTGTTTCCCTCAACTAAGCGTAACTCAGTACTCAAAAGTATGACAAATCGCCACCACTCGAAATCATGTGCGTTCTCGCACATGTGCTAACATGACTCTCCCCTACTCAATGTGTTATGTGTCTCTATCCCCCCTGACAAAGCACCTTTCTTTCGCCCATTGAGTTACTATAAAGATTCTTACCATGCCTACTCTTCCTATCCCCAATTTATGGACATGCCCGCGCACCTAGTAAAGTCCATTTTCATCCTTTTGAAGATCCCTTTCGCTTGTAGCAACATTCTCATACAATTTCGTCTAGCTTTAGTGCTTGGTGTAAAGAATCTTTGCAATCTCGTGTTACTTTTTATTTTGCCATTTAAAGAGATTTTTTCAGTAATTGACCAGAGTTTAATGTTTGCTCTCTTTGCACCTCTTGTCTTTGCTCTAATACCATTGTAACGGGCCTCAATTATGCACAGCAGCATGCCCGTCAGCACCCTGGGTGCTCCCACCCAAGATCAGCCATTCACATGCCGTTTTGGTTTGTTTAACTGGTTTTGGCCTACCTTGATCTCATCAAGAGTACGGCTTCGGTCTTTGACTAGTTTATACAACAAGATAACCCTCTTGTCACTCACACCCAATCGATCTTAGATTAGAAGTCCTTCTCAACACTTTAACCCCCATTTTAGCATATCTTGATACTCGGGGTAAGACAGCTAGCCTCTACTCTCTTCTCCATTTTCATTTTCCTTTTATTTCTTTTTGAAACCTAGGGAAAGTTGCATAATGTTCATTTGCAGGAAAGGCATCAAGATGAATGAGATGCTGAAGGAAATTAGGGCAGCCTTAAGAAAGTGTTGAGATTCCAATTAGGCACAAGGGATCAGAGATGTAACCATTTTTAGCCTTGGTCTGGGCTAGAAGGGTGCCGGTTCCTCATTTTGAGGTCGTTATGAAGATTTTTTTTCATGAACCTTGAAACACGTTAGCCCTCTTACCACTCTAAAGCTTTGGAGTCCAAAACTGAATTGCCAAAGTTTTGACCTGCAGTCGGTATGTGTACATAAAATAAGTTACTTACAATCCTCTCATTTTTCCTCTAATCTTCGCACCTTTTAACAATTATGATGTATATCAAACCCAAACTGTTTATTTGGCCTCTTATATAGTATTGTAAATAGTTTGTGGTTGATAATTTGTGACTTTGCTTGGTATTGAGATTCCGTGGAGTTTTGCTTTCAAAATACAGTAAAAACACTACAATACCAACCTAATTCTCTGATAAGTTAATTAATTGTATTGTTATAAACACTTTCATGTGTATCAATGGATGTCATCAATTGCATACGCTAATGTCTACACGAGTTTTGGAAGTAGATTGACAATAAATAGGGCTTAGGGTTGTTTTCGTATGAAAGGGGTTACATGTTTGGATCCTGAGGAACTTACAATTAAATATGATTGAAGCATATTCACTAATGCGAGGCTTATGAAGTTGGGATGCAAAGTTTGTTTGTCATATATTAAATAGGTGTGGATTTTTTATACTATAATTATAGTAACAATTATCTATCACCACTAATGAGGGTCACGTTACTTAGAAATACAAATTTTGTATCGTAGAAGCGCAGTGGAGCTGCCATGTCAAAATTGTTTCAAGCTACGATTTACTGATGAAAAAATTCAACACATTTGAGTCGAGTGTCTTGTTTTGGTTTATTCTCGAAATAGTTGTAGACTGTTATACGGCTATGCTTTATTGTGTATGTAATGAGCATTTTCTTTTCTCGATTTCCCACGCACAGAATGGTGAATGATTCCTTAGTGGAAAGCTAGATGGAATCGTGTGGCAAGCAGTTAATTACACGTGTAAATGAGCCCGAGTCAGAGCGGCCGAGTTGGTATTTAAGTCTGCAACTCGTGGAGTTTCTGTGTACACTGTTCAAGGATCATTGCTGGGAAACTCTTAAGAGACTGAAAGTGTGGGTCCCAAGTCCAAACGTTCCCAAGGTCACATGAACCCCACGCCATATTTTTAACATAGAGAAACCGACGTATCAGGCTAGCCTTGTTAATTATCACGTGCTCGTTTTGAAACGCCCGCATGATCTTATCCCCAACCGTTTGCCGCAAAACACACTGGCCCCAATAGTAAATGTTCTTTATCCGTTTATTATTCTAATTTTTTTTTTTTTTTAATATTAAAAGCATCAAACTGGATTTTCCATTTTTATGTTTCTGTGTTTGCCACCTGATATTGTGTAAAGACAGTTGTCCAAGCCAAGTGTGTTTCTGAGAAAACACGCACGACTTTGTGATGGACGCGATCAAACTATTTCTTGCCAAGTATCAGTCCAATCCCACTCTACAGACACGTTTCAAAGTGTGCCTTATAATTCCATTTTAAGCAGCTGCTTTTCTCATCTGTTTTGTCATATAAATATCCGCCGCCTCCCGTACGAGATGTACTTATCTATCATCAAAACCTTCTGGTTTCCCGAGTCCTGTTTCGAGCACGTCAAAATCACTTATGGGTGGTATTGGAGAGAAAAAACACCTTAAGAAGCCTGCACTGGCTAGCCCCAGGAAAGGCTGCATTAGAGGAAAAGGGGGCCCTGAGAATGCTCTCTGCACTTACAAAGGGGTTCGTCAGAGAACTTGGGGGAAATGGGTAGCTGAAATCCGAGAACCAAATCGCGGTGCTCGTCTATGGCTTGGGACGTTCGACACATCCCATGAGGCTGCTATGGCTTACGATGCTACTGCTCGGAAACTTTACGGACCAGATGCTAAACTCAATTTGCCCGAGTTAAACGTCAACTCTCCATATCCAATACCTATTGCCAATATCCAGGTTGCTCCAATGGAAAAACAACCTCAAATCACTGATAATTCGGGTACTTCTTGTTCAGCAAACATTCCACTTCCCCGGACTAATGATGCAACGCAGCTTTACAATTACAATAGCAACCCAATCATGTCGTATCCTGAGGAGAGAGTTGAGTCTCGTGGAAAGTTGGCTGAAAATGATGTAAATTTCAGTCAGAACGAACAGGGAATGGATGGATCCTGGGAGAATTTGAACGTGAACTTTCCTGTGTTTGAAGAATCTATATGGGCAGAAGCAGCAACGTCCATTGATCATCAGAATATGGACGAAACGGCGTTTTTTGCTGGTAGCTTTGTGGATGGAAATGGATGGGATATGTTGCCGAAACCGTGGTGCGTTTGAGTATTAGGCTTGGTGGCGGAACCGAGTCAAAGATTTGAACTCTCCAGTCTTCATCAAGGGGGAGAAAAAAAAAATAAAATAGAGAAATACGATGGGGCTTTCGTGTATGTACTGTAAAGCCCGCAAAGCCACATGGTGTTTTTTTTTCCGGGTTTTTCGTGGCTATTTCACGGGCGTCCATATGGATAGCATCATAGTCCTCCCTTGCTATCAGTAGCTGGCTAGTTGTCAGCAGCCACTTGTTGGCATGCTCAATATGTTTATAAATGAGTAAAACATGGACTTGGCATGTTAGAATATATTACTATCTAATTTCGTTGTTATCACGGGAAGCGGAATCTTTTTATTTTTAATTACGAATGCAAATGAATTTCTGATTTAGATAAAGTTGCAGATTTCAAAAAATAAAAAAATAAAATAACAATTTCAGTCTGCTTTTATGTTCCAACATCCCTTCTGTGTGAGTGTGAAGACGAGATGTATCGTGTAATGAAATTCAAATTATTATTTTGCAATTTGTAAATTGTCTAAGGATAAATATAACGACAATTAACAAATAATACACGTTTTGAATGAGCAAACACAAATTCACACGTGATTCACGAACTCGCAACCCCTGTAACTAGCAAGGGTTATCTTGAGTGTTTGTCCCACGGATTACGACCAAATTATTCAATTGACCAATTAAAGTCCCAGTCAGATACAGATACCCTGCATTGCGAATATATATATATATCAAATAATTGTATTGTCTCTCTTGACAAGTTGGAAATTTACAATATGGATGTAGACTGCAAACTGTAAAGCTTGCTTACTTATAAGAAACGATAATTTATTATATTTATAATTCTATAGTTTTATTAATATATATATTATTCATTTATTTTATAGATCTTACAAATCTTATGAGTTAATATTTATTACAAATCTAATAAAATATTTTGAATTAGTATTTTAGATCAGACTAGTTTTTTAAGTTAAATGTCCGTGAGCTTTGAGTTCATACTGTAGGAAAAAAAAAAAAAAGGATGAGAATGAATATTTTTAGATAAAAATGACACAAAAAAAAAAAGAATAACTATTTTTTTAATAGATTATTTATAAGAAAGATAAAATTTGTGAGGTACTATTATTACTGAAAATATTTTGGGTTGAATTTTTAAAGGAAAGCCCATATTAAATTAAGTATTTTATATCTGATGTAATTTTAGAAGGAAAACTCTAAATTATATATCTTTATCTTTTTCTTAAATAACTAGTTTTTAGACAAACACACGCAACAATCTTTTGTATAAAGGTGACAAGAAGGAAGTCCTTGAAGAAAGTTATAGGTACTGTCTCGAAATTATGGATTTTATTTTATTTTATTTTATTCATAAGTATTGTTATTTTTGCAAACGTATCTCAAACAGAATGATAATTGTTAGTTTTTATAATCTAATTTGGAGTTGATTTTTATTAGAAATTATTTGGGAATTCTGTTATGAAGAAAAATGAAAGAAAGGTAGAAATAATATTTACAGGGTTATACATGTTACAATATCTAATCCAAAAATTTTATAAATTTTTATACTATGAATTTGAAAGACTGATTTACGTGTTAATTTTTATACTAGACATCTTTATAATCACATTGAATTAAAAATGTTGAAATTTAATCTTGTAAGGATTTTCAAAATTGACCCATACATACTGAAAAATAGCCATTTCTGCAGAACTAACAAATCATGATATTATTTTGATTATCTAAATAATTTTTTAAAATTACGAAATTTGGTATACTAATTCTTTATTTAAAATAGTGACCAGATTCCTAATTTTTGAATTGTTATAAATTTTTGAAGTGAAGAAATTTGGTGCAGAATTTTATGGACAAATTCTTAGTACTTCACAAGTAAATCTTTTCAAAATAGCTTTGAGCTAATTTTAGCCTCCAGAAATTTTACTGATACATGGTGTATATGCCTATATAAGTCTTGTAAATTTTTATTTTAATTGTATGATTGATTTTATTTTCGAAAAATCGGAGAGTAAAAGATGCTTAATTATTTTTCTGCACTATTTAGGATAATAAACAAACTTTAAGGCACAATGAGGACAAGCTAGTATAGAACTATGAGTGTATATATATATATTTTTTATTTACTATGATATTAATTTATATTTTTCTAAAATAATATTCAATTTGGTGATAAATTGGTATTGTGTAGTTAATAAAAAAAAAATTCTTAATTAACTCAAGGTTAGATTTAAAACTATCAAAATATTAACTGTTTAGTAGTTTTGATAGTATAAAAGGGATCCATGACATTATTTACTTTTGCATTAAATAATGACACTTATGAAGATTACAATTGATTTTAAGATTGACGTGATTTAAATCTTTTAGTGAAGGTACGAATAGGTAAGTATACGCTAATACTATTCTTTTAAATGGGAATTACAACAACATTTGTATATGCGTGACTTTATTTAAAAATATATTTTTAGTTATAAAATTATTGATTTATACATGCTTGCAAGTTTATGTACTGCTATTTTGTGTTGGCTATGATGAAATATATGCAAGTGTGAAAGTGTAAGATTATGCATAATTATGTGTTTATTCATTTGTTTACAAGTCAAGTGTATTGATATTAAGCATGAACATGCATTTATTTTAAGAAATAAGAAAATATTTTGGAATAAAAGTGTCCATAAATTAAGAATTTTTTTTTCTAGAGTATATTAATAGACATAAGTCATGATAAATTTTTTTTAATTTGACCATTCTTTCTAATTTGGTATATATGATAAGTTCTAAACTTTTAGATATTTCTAGGATTTTTGAGTATTTTTATTCATGTATCAATATATTTGTACATGTGAAAAAACTCACTGATGATTAGGATGAAAATTTGGCTTTTATCTTTTGGGTGTAAGTGTTCTTATATTTTTAAAATTTTATAAATCCTATGAATGCTTAACATATATACAAAACATTATTGGAAGGTGATTTAAGCTCAATAAATGATAAATAAAACTATATTAAATATGAATATTACTAGAAAAGTTTGAAAGAATGAAAATTTTAAATTACTTTTATATTACGAAAGTTTAGAAGTGATAATGTATTGAGGAAATTTCTAAAGGATATATCTCTCGCATGCATTGTATATATATATATATATTTTAAAATGAAGCTTATTGAACTTAAAATTTATTTTAATTATAATGGCTTTTAAACGTGTGAAGAACTCACGTATAGTAAAATTAGTTATGCTTCTGTTATCCCTCATTTCCTCAGAACTTAATCATTCAGATTTTTATTTTAGTTATTTGATTAGATATATAAATGTTATTTTGTTAAGTTGAATTAGTAAATATTTTAAACTAGAGAGTTGTTATTAAAACTTTGAATATTATTCTATCTTATTGGATTAATAAACGTTTGTGTTGGAGAGTATTATTACCTTTACAATAATCTTTGAATAGATCCTAGGTCATAAAATTTTAATAAATACTTGATTTTTATTTAATTATAATATTCGATTATGTTTAATAACTACTTTTAAAGGCTGCAAGGAAAGCCCTGTCCCCAACGGCTGGCTAGGAAAGCTGGTAGAGCTAGTAGAGCTAATGATCAAGGACCATATCAGTCTTTTTGGGTCGGGCCTCACAACCAGTGTCCATTGTCCAAGAAGCTAAAATCATCATCATCATCATGAGTTGATCAAAGCAGAGCCGACATGGGGACCCAAACAATTGAGCAATTAACTAATACAACATAAGCAACACGATAATACATAGAGAAAGCTTGAGGATATACATATTACTAATTTTTCCTAGAAGTGACTGATATCATATTGCAGCTACAGGCAATTCCCTTGAAGGTTTCCAGTATCTGTTATGCAGCCATACAGAATCAGCTTCTACTGCATAACCATCTTCATTACGATGCCAACTGAAGTAGGCATGAGTTCTGTTCTTTATATCAAATATTCCATGACCGAAGCTTGCTTCTCGATATGCCGAGTACCTAGGCTGTGGCTCTGTCATTCTGCACCATGGAAAGAGAGATTAGAAAAACATATGTTAAAAATTTTTCTATAAGAAAGCCGAATTCCCTAGCAATTAGTAATAGTTACAAAGATAACATTTGATCACAGAAGGCGTATCTCATAACATACTCTTTTACCAATCCTTCTAGATTTCCTCCATCTCCAATGGTTATGTAAACTGGAGCGGATGGATCACTAATTGGGTTGCACAACCCATTTGTAACGTTGTATGCGACGTTGGATACACGTTCCTGCAATGCAAATGATGAGCTGTAATCAAATTTTTCTTTTATTTCATGTCCACTTTCTCAGAAATCATACATATTGCAATAAATATAGATCTGAAGGAGAGTAGTGAAGTAGCAACAAGCAGTAATTTCAATTTCAACCAACAGGATGAAGATTAAATTCAATATTCTCCACGGCCTTTAGTAGCCAGGATTTGCAAACATCAGTGGCATGGCATTGATTTGTATTTTCAGGATATTAAAAGATATCACTGGAGAAAGACAACATGCATGCGTCAACAATTTGAAGAGCACGCACAAAAATAAATCTGCAGAAAGTGTGTTCCACAGAGGACAAATTTATATGAACTGAAAAAACTGGTGCTTAACAGGAGAGATCATAAAAGGAGAAATGTGAACTTACAGATCGCTCATAGGCATGAACATGACCAGCAAAGACTACATCGACTTTGTATTCCACAAACCACGGCTCATATATTACTCTCATCGTTTCCCCTTCCATGTAATGGTGTACGAAACTACTGTATAGTGGACTATGCATGAGAACAATAAGCCACGGTGTCTCCGTTCTGTTCACTTTTGGAAACTCCTTTTCCAGCCATTTGTATTGAGGAGTGTATTTCCCTAAAACTAAAAAAATTTAAGTAGATTTTTGAGAGATCTCCCTGTTATTACATCTCTGCTACATTGAAACAATCAATTTTGATAAATGACAGAAGAGAATTCTTTAGTAAATTGCATTTACAAAATTGTTTCATCATGCAATTTGCCTAGGATTGATGCTGCTCAAGAGATGAACTAAATCGTTCATGACTGTGATTTAGGTTTTGCTTGAAATTAAAAATAAAAACATGTTTGGAAACATTCACTTTAAGTTGAACCCACACATTTTTATATTAATATTGACATACAGAGCTTTTATCCTCCAACAACAATTGTGCCTCAAACACCACCACAACACAATATTAAAAGGGGCCTAAATTTGGTTGACTAGTTTGATAGAGCCCAGAGAGATGACAGAAGGAACATAAACATGAGAACTAAATTACATACCAAAAGCAGAGTATGCGGACATGACAATGATGTATGCTGAAGCTCTCTTAATGGAGTACCACAAGGGAGATGTACTGTTTGATGCTTTGTATGGTACATGATAACGGTTTGCAAAAGGCTTGAAGGGTATAGATTCACCCTGAGACAAAGTCAATTCATTTTAGTTTTCTTTCAAAGAAAAAAGTTTAATTCATTTATGTGAAGTTGCAGTTAACCATTAATTTAAAAAATATAAACTATAAATTGATGTTAGACAGAGTTCACGGGGGCATGGAGATAAGATGCATACAAGTTTAGGAGCAAAATCAAGTTCATGATTTCCAGCTGTCCATATCCAGGGTTGATAAGCAACATTTCTCTCTGTGAATCTTCCCCACGTATCCCACCTGATATTGTCATGAAATGGATAATCATCTGCATAAGAGAGGTCTCCCACAAACAATAGAGTCTGCCCTTTCATTGGGTTTAATTCATAATGGGTAAGAGTCCTATTTGAGTCGTAAGTTTGCCCAAGATCCCCTGTTCAACATGCAAGCATAAAGTGAGATCAAGCAATTTTACAGAAAGCTATGTATACAACTTGCTTATCCTAGGATGGCAGCTAAATTTTGCTGTTTAAAATAATAGATGGCCTATTTAACTGACAAGTGAAAAAGTGCTAGAAATGCATTCTTCGTAGAGAATTACCAAACATAAGATGTTAGTCAAGTTAAACCTACTTAGAAAAGAAGATTTGAACAAACAATTTACTCTAGCGGAAACCTGAAACAAAACTTGAGAAAACGAAGTACCTATGAGGCCAAATGTATATGGGACATCGGGCCCAACCGCTGGAGGAGTTATAAACCAGAACTTCCGTGTTGCGTTTCCAATTCCAACCTCATAGTAGTATCTTGTGTCGTACTACAATAGTCAAAAAGTTAGTGAGTTAAAAATATGATGACTAATATTTTGCATAAGTCTCTGACTCTAAACATCAAACTAACTGTAAGAAAATATATCAAAGGTCAATGGAACGAGATGTCTGACAAGAAGTACACACCTCTAGATCCTTAATAGTGCAGTGATGAATGTAACCTGATGTGTAATTGAAGTACTTGTAAGTCAGAACAATGCCTTCAGCCTGTTGTTTGAGCGTCGAATTTTCAGCCCAGTAAATCACTGTATTTGATCCCGGTGTATCAGGAGTAACCCAAGAGACAAGTACACCTTTTCCCTCGTGATCTCCTTGCGTTATGTGAACCTTCAATTACAGTTATGAAAAATCAGTAATCAACATAAAGAGAAACAAGCAAGTCGATGAAGCAGGGAAGAAAAATCAGGCATCTATAGTTTTTGAAAAGAGGATTTAATTGTTAACTTTGATCATTGAAGCTAAGGCTGTTGATTATTTCATTTCAGGAAAGTGTAATAATATAAGAAAAGAGGTACAGAAGCTAAGTTTCTTTCTCTCTCTTCTAGATTGAATAAACTGTAAACAGTAAATTAGGGTAAAAACAAGAAGTTGAACAGAAACACAATCAAACCTGTTGAGGAGCGTTATAACCAGGAGGAACTCGAAAAACATCACTGTCTAATGGCATATCAAGAGACAAATTTGCACTTTTTACAAAATTACTTGTTCTTCCACCGTGACAAAACTCGGCAACAGTTGATATCCATCCCACAGCAATAAGAAGAACAAGAAAATCCCACCTCGCACCCACATCGCTACTTTCCATAGCCGAAGCACCGGATTCTGAGAAATACTGAGCCAGCTAGTGCATTAAATAAAAGAACACATTTATTATTTGGTAATAGCGGGAGGAACCGCGGAATATTCATTGTTAATACGAATCTCAAAGACCTATACGCCTCCACGTGTCACGTTTCAGACAACGAAGCTTTAGTTTTAACTCAGTAGTAACCAAAGAATTCACTGTTGGATAGACGTTTGTATAAACACACGTTAGGGGGCTTGCAGCTTCAGATAATAGCTTCTTGCGAATAGCTTCTGCCTTCCTTTCGACATGCCAGTCAAAATATTTAGAATCCATACCACTTGTCCATGTAATTAATTTCTATTTTAAGACGTATGGATATCCCTTATTTGATGCCTCCATAGCAATCACTTAACAGATTTTTGCCACAGCAATTTCAACGTGTTATCAAAATATTTTTTTTAATATAGGGAAAATGACAAATGCCACTATGATTTGAAGGAATAACAGAGGCCCCTACAAAATTTGTTTTGACAAATACTCCTCTGACATTTAAAGTTAATGACAATTACTCCCCCAAGTGTAAACCCTAACAAAAATGTTTTAAGAACAATGGGTAAAAACACAATTTAAGCAGAAGGTTACATATTCTTAAAGACCATGAAGCTTAATGAAGTCTCAAACACACACGGTAGCAAAACGAAGAACAGAATAAATTGCAGAAAGAGAGTTACCATGGCTATTACAGTAAAGTCATAGCCACACAAATTGGACCACTGACACTGTCGATCGAAGCCTCGACTCATCTCAGAACATTCCGAACATCAAACCATCTACCAAAAGCTGTGTGATGCTTTCCTTTGTCCGCCGCTTTTCACCGCAATTTGGACCACTATTGTTACGGCCAGGAAGCTCCAAGCTATAAACCAGGATTGACAATCACCGTGCGCACGGACGAATATTGGACGTTACAAAGTGCCATAAAGTGAAGTTATATAAAGTATTTTAATTTTTTTAAAGTCAAATTACCTAAAATTATTTTAAAAATTAAAAATTAAAAATTAAATTATTTAAAAAATAATTATTATTTTATTATATTTAAAATAATTTAAAATTAATTTAAATTAATTAATTATTGACTAATAATAATACATAATTTTATTTATTTTTTATGTATTTAAAATTTTTATCACACTCTTTGATATATATATATGAGATCTTCAAACAAATTAAATTTTTCATTCGGTTATTTATACTATTATAAAAAAAATAAAAATTATTTAGAAACATCTCAAAATCATCTTTAAATTTAGAGAACTCAATAGTTAGAGGTATGTTAATTTTTTTTCACATAATAATCTATTTAATATTTTGTTACTTGTGAATATATTTATACAATGCTTCAGTTTTTTACAATTAGTATTAGAGTTTTATAAATACCTTTATCTTGAGTTTTCTAAGTATTGTAAAATATTAATTTATTTTTTATGAGTTTAAAAATTTTTAATTTACACCTAAAAATATTTTGATTTATATTTTAAATTTTAACATATTATGGTGCTAAATATTATTATAAATCATTAGAAAATTGAATTTATAACAAATTTATATTTTTTAAAATGTTGAATTTGGTGACCAAAAAGTGGAGAAATCGTTGAATTTTAAATTAGGTGTAAAACGGGTTGCAACCGGGTCAAGTTGACCTATTTGAATGTTGAATATTATTACGAATCTATATGACATGTGGTACATTTAATTAAGTCATATGATATTTTATGAAAGTTGTATGATATGTTATACATGTCATTTTGACCCTTTTCAAAATAAAAGAGAAAATTTTGCTGGGAGTTATATTTGAACTCTTACCATTAAATTACTTAATCTTGTCTCTTATCACTTGGTTATTTAATATTTTTAGTGCAAATATTTTTTCAGATTTCATATTTGGTGTATTCTTGAATTTTACATATAGATTAAATTGTTTATGCATTTTTTGTTTAATTATTCCTCAATTAATTATGAATTTAATATTTGCATATGTAATTAATTTATTATGCATAATTTGATATTTGTATATATAAATATTATTTTATTATGCATACAAAATAGAATTATATATATAAGTTGCATAAAGTTCACATAATTTATATAATTTTATTATTTTTTATTGTCTGGTATATTCAGATTAATATTTTTACCTAGACAATATTAACAATAAATTTATTAAAACTTAATATCGATTGATTTATATAATTTTAATTAATTAAGGAGTAGTCACAGTATCTTTAATTTTTTAAAATTATATATTAAATATTAAAAGATCACATTATGACATTAATTGTATTTAATTATATTGAATATGATAAATCTTATTCCACCAAAATTTTTATTATATTTATATGATTAATTAGGATAAAATATTAAATTATATTTTTTAACCTACCCAAAAGAGTTAAGAAAAAGGAACATAATTTGATAATTTTATTATAAAATTATATGTATCTAATTGAATTAAAACTTTAGTCCACAGGCAAGTTTTATATCACTAGATGCATATTTTAAACATATTTTATATTGGTAAAATATAATATAGTTGAATAGTCTCACTTAAGTTATAAGCAGTGTGTTTTTTATACAGTTATATTGCTTGTGAATTTCTTTGATATTAAATATGATGTCCTGGTACTAAAGGGTGATAATTATAAAGTATGAAAAGAAAGAATTATCTTTCATTTAGGGTGTATGGATATTGATTATGCTATTTGAAAAGACGAATCATTAATTACTTCATCAAATACTCTTAATAAAATTGCACCATATGAGCAATAAGAGAGATCTAATCAGCTTAGTGTGATGTTTATAAAAAATTAATATTTTAGATAGTATTCGTGGTTCAGTCGATCAGCATAATAATGTCAAGATATTACTGAAGATTATTAATGAACAATTTGTGTCTTCAGATAAAGTACTTGCTAATACTCTAATTAGGAAATTTTTATTCTTAAGGCTCACTACATTAAGAGATGTGCGTGAGCACATTATGTAAATAAGGGATATTCTTGTATACTATATATTAAATACTCTTTCATAGCAATATATACCCTTTAAAATATTCTATAATACATATAAGGATAAATGGTTAATCAATGAACTTATAACCATGTATGTTCAGGAAAAAGGGAGGTTGGTAATAAAATTAGATAAAAGTGCAGTGATGGCAACTCAAGGAAATAATCAGAATCAAGCTAAAAAGAAAGAAAAAGGTAAAGTACCAATCTAAAGTACTGAAATTAAAAAAGAATCCAAGTGCTTCTTCTATAAAAAAAAAAAAAAACAAATATATATCAAAAAAATTATGTAAAATTTCAAAAATGGTTTGAGCATAATAGTAAAGCAATCTTATTAGTTTGTTATGAATATAATATGATTGATGTTATTTATAACATATGGTGGATTGATACTGGTTCTATAATCTATATTTCAAATACCTTACATTGTATGCGAAACTGAAGAAAATCAGTAGAAAGTGAACAATATATTTATTCAAAAAATAAGATAAGTTCACATGTAGAAATTGTTGGAACATGCCCTTTAATTTTGAGTAGTGATTTTATTTTAAAATTAGAAAAGACATTATATATTTTTTATTTTTCTAAAAATTTAATTTCAGTTTCAAGACTTGTACCATTTAAATATTCCTTTCAATTTTCAGAGACAAATTTTATTTTATTTTATACATTTAATCTTGTTGAAAATGGTACATTATTTGATGGTCTTTTCTCTATTGATTTATCAAATGATACTACTTATAATGCTATGCATATTCATACTAGTTTAAAATGATGTGTTATAAATGAAAACTCTTCTACATTATTGCATCAAAGATTAGAACATATCTTCATACAAAGAATTAAAAAATTAGTAAATGATGGAGCACTTAGTACTTTGAATTTTATTAATTTTAATACTTGTATAGACTGTATTAAGAGAAAGCAGACTAACAAGTTTAAGAAAGGTGCTAACAGAAGCTCTAATATATTAGAGATCATACATACAGATATTTGTTATCCAGACATGGATCCAATTGGTATGAAATAAATCTCATTTATAGATGATTATTCACGATACATGTATCTTTACTTACTTCATGATAAGTATGAAGCATTAGATACTTTTAAAATTTATAAAGTTGAAGTAGAGAAACAATATAACAAGCATATTAAGAACATGAGATCAAATAGAGGTGAAAAATTTTATGGTAGATATACTAAAAATAGACAAGTAATAGGTCTATTTACAAAGTTTTTTCAAGAGCATAGGATAGTTGCTCAATATGGTATGTCTGATTCTCTAGACCAAAAAGTGTGACAAAAAAAAAAATCAAACTTTAATGGACATAGTAAGAAGTATGCGGAGTAACTCTGAATTACTTGAGTTCTTATGGACTGAAGCTCTTAAGACACCAGTGTATATATTAAATTGAGTTTTAACCAAAACTGTCTTAAAGACGCCATTTGAATTATAAAAATGTTAAAAATTGAGTTTGCAACATATACGCATTTGAGGATGTCCATATGAAGTAAGAGTTTATAATCCTTAAGAAAAAAAAAACTAAATCCAAAGATCATTAGTGGGTATTTTGTTGGATATGCTGAGAGGTCTAAAGGGCATAGATTTTATTGTCCATCTCATAATACTATGATTATGGAATCAAAAAATATAAAATTTCTTGAGAATGACTTGATCAGTGGGAGTGATCAATTTCAGGATATTGATTCTGAAAATAATCACATTAATGCACAACCTTCTTCTTCAAGTGATAGATTAATTGTCATTCAGAACACTCCTCAGGAATAAATGAGTGTTGAACAACCAATCATTGAAGTTTCATAAGTTGCTAATAATAATCCTGTAAATTAAATTATTGAGAAAAATTAAGAAATTATTAATTAGGCTTCTGAACAACAAATTCCTCAAGAAAATATTAAAACAACATTAAAAAGAACTATTAGAATAAAGAAATTAGCAATTCCTAGTGATTATATAATGTATCTATAAGAACTGGACTATAATATTAGAGTAAAAAATGATCCAGAAATATTTTCACAAGCCATAAATTGTAAAAAATCAATTCAATGGTATAATGTCAAAAAAAAAAGAGAGATAAATTCTATGGCACATCATAGAGTTTAGGATCTTACTCAATTGCCTGATAGTGCAAAAGTTATTAGATGTAAATAGGTCTTTAAAACAAAAAAAGGCTTATTGGACAACATTGAAAGATATAAAGCAAGACTCGTTGTTAAAAAATTCACTTAAAGAAAAGAAATAGATTACAAGGAGACATTTTCTCTTATGTCTAAGAAAGATTTTTTTCGTATAATTATGACATTAGTTGTAGATTTTAATTTAGAGTTGTAACAAATGAATGTGAAAATAGCATTTCTCAATAGGGATTTAAAGGAAAAAATTTATATGGAACAATTAGAAGGTTTCTCCTCTAATAGTTTGAGCATTTAGTGTATAAACTTAAGAAATTTATATATGAATTGCAACAAGCATCTTGTTAGTGGTATTTAAATTTCATGATGTTATCTCTTTATTTGATTTTGTAGAGAATATTATGGATCAATGTATATACCATAACATTAGTGAGAGTAAAATTTGTTTTTTAATTCTATATGTAGATGATATTTTACTTACAACGAATGATAAGGGTGTGATACTATATGAGGTGAAATAATTTCTCTCTAAAAATTTTAACATAAAAGATATTGGTGAAGTATCCTATGTTATTGGGATCAAAATATATAGGGACAGCTTCGAAAAATTTTAGGTCTGTCACAGAAAATTTATATAAATAAAGTTTTAGAGAGATTTCATATAAAGGATTGTTCACCAAGTATAGTTTCTATAGTAAAGGGTGACAAGTTCAATTTAAACCAATACTCGAAGAATGATCTTAAAAGGGAATAAATGAAGAATATTTCATATGCTTCTATTATCGGAAGCTTGATATATACTCAAATTTGTACCAGACCTGATATTGCATTTACAGTTAGAATATTAGGAAAATATTAGAGTAATCCAGGCATTGACCACTAGAAAGCTGCAAAAAAAGTATTAAGGTACTTTTAAAGGACTAAAAAATTATATGCTTATATACAAACAAACTCATAATCTAAAAGTAGTTGGCTACTCTGATGCGGACTTTGCTGGATGTGTTAATTCATGAAAATCAACATTAGGATACATCTTTATGTTTGCAAGTGAAGCCATATCTTGGAGAAGTGTAAAGCAATCTTTGATTGCTACTTTCACCATGGAATCAGAGTTTGTATCTTATTTTGAGACTACTTCGTATAGTGTATGGATGAAGTATTTTATTATTGAGTTTAGAATTATGGATTATATTTTTAGGCCTAAGAATATATTGTGACAATTCAGTTACAGTCTTTATAGTTAAGAATAATAAAAGTAACGATCGAAGTAAACACATCGACATAAAGTATTTAGCCATAAGAGAATGTGTTAAAGAAAAAGCAGTGGTCATTGAACACATTTGCAATGAATTGATGATTGTTGATCCTTTAACTAAAAGCATGCAATTAACCAAATTTAAGAATTATGTGAATAAAATGGAACTTGGTTTTCTTATATAATTTTTGTTATAAAAACGAATGTTATTAAAAAATTTTTTGCGATATTTTCTCATATTTAGTTTTTTTGCATACTCATTTATCATGAGAAATATCATTAAGTTTGGATCTAAAATAAACATATGATTTATTTATTAAGTTAAGTGGACTAAAACTTAAGAGATATAATGCATTGTAATACATAAAAGATAATACTCATTTTAAAAGAATCTATTGTTATGATTCATGTATTTTATTTTTTATTACAGTAAATGATGGAATATATGTGCTAAGTGGGAGAATGTTAAAAAATGGCATAAAGTCAAGTGATATAAAGTATTCTATCTTTTCTAAAGTCAAGCTATCTAAAATTACTCTAGAGTTAAAGGTTAAATTATCTAAGATATTTGAAGGGTAATTACTATTTTATTATATTTAAGGTAACTTAAAGTCAATTTAAGTTGGCTAATTATTGACATTTAGTGACACATGATTCTATTTATTTTTCATATATTTAAAACTTTCACCATATTCTTTGATAGAAAGAGTATATACACATTAAAAGGTTTTGAGATCTTCAAACAAATTAAAATTTTCATTCAATTACTTACACAATTATAAAAAAATAAGAATTACTTAAAAGTATCTTAAAATTATTTTTAAATTTAAAAAGTTTAATATCTAAAAATATGTAAATTTTTTTTGGCATAATAATTTATTTAATATTTTAATATTTGTGAATATATTTAAATCATGCTTCAATTTCTTATGTTTAATACGAGTTGTAAGATAAAAAAAGATGGATTTGGAGTAGATTTGAGGGTGATGTAGTTTAGATATGATTTTATTTTTTTTCCAGTGTCATTATTATTGCTTGTTATAGTCGGAATTACTAATACGAGTAATGAATCGAAGGAGAAATGTAAAAATTACTTATAAACTGTTTGATGACTAGCCTGAGAGAAAGATATTTATTAAGCAGTGGGTTTTGGTTGGTTTCCTAAATCAAATGAGTTTTTTGAAGTCGAAAGCTTTGAATAGTTTTTTGAGTGGAAGAGAGGCAGCAGGATCGATGATGGGTGGAGCAAAATTCTTCAATATTTGTGACCTCTGACAAGCTCAGTTCGGGTTTCATTAGTAAAGTCTAGTGAACAGTTGGAGTGTATGGGTTTTTACCTAGCATTTTACGTGCAATCATACACATGGTATATACAGACATATACGCTGAGCAAAATGGAGTCAGAAGCTATGCCCAGGTATCAACAAAGATGCCAATGCTGTAAAGCAAGTTTACGTGCTTTTGGTGACTAAACGGCTCAATTTTCAAATTTCAGGTGCAATATACGAATTGAAAAATTATGGGTATTTATATTATAAATTATTAACTTTAAATTTTAAGGAGGATTCATCATAAATAGTTTTATAAGAAAATATCTATCATTTTATCAAATTATAGCTATTTACCATTTTCATTTTTATATAATATTTTACATTTGTCATTGACCTTTTCATATAATAGTGCATCGGGACGACAATGCCTCAATAAAGGAAACCAATATGACAGTTTATCTTTTAATTTTGACAATTTTTTATTTTAATAATATGTAGAAATCAAAATACCCGAGAAGAAGCCACAAGTGAGATGAAGAATTGCTTGGTGTGAAATAAGAGCTATAGAGAACCTTTCAGGAATACAATTTAGATCAAGGAATTCGATTAGATCGCTAATGAAAGAAGGCACGAGACTCCCGTGAACTCAACCCCACCATAAAATAGCGAGGATGGCAAATTCCATATCACCATATCATATGAAAGCAGCCAGTAATTTCACCTTCAGAATTTATAGTGAGAGTTAGCGGCAGCATCCACTTTCTTATTAGATTTTTATTATTTAAATTTGTAATATTGTTGCTACAATTATTTTGGGTACAAATGTTGCTTATTCTTTCCTTGCTTTTCTATCTTACCGCCAGCGATTCCTTCTGCAACCCATAGAAAGTTCCAATTTGTTTTGTAATTTGATGACAGTTTTTGATAATGGATGGGTAAAATACTATTTTTTTCCCCTAGTTTATATATTAAAGTTTTATTACTTCTCTTTCTTTTAAAATTATATGATATTTTCTTATTTTTTAATTTTGTCTTTAAAAAATTTAAATTAAATTAAATTAAATTAAACTAAACTAAACTTTATAATCATAACCTTCGAATAATTTTTAAAAAAATAAGAAAATAATAGTGTATTAAACTTAAAAAAAAAAAAACACAAGGAAGTGTAGTCTACCTCTAATGGAATTTTGTTTACTAAAACATCGCAATTAGCAAGTAAAAATATGTAAAATATTGGCGTACTTAGATCTGGGTATTGAACAACCTTTAGTTCAGTGACAAATTGGGTCAAACAAACTAAATAAAGGCCAATAATGTTTGGACTGATTGAGCCCAAACCTCCTCAATTCAATTAAGTAGAGTAAACGTCAAATTAAAGACCCCCAATGCATTGTCTAACAAAGCCCCATACCACAAGCTGGCAGTATTGCCCATCGCAACAAATAAATGAAGTGAATCACAACTTCAAGATGTTTTTCTGTCGGTAAATCTCAGGAAACTGTAGTTTATTGTCGAAGAAAAGCGAATGTATATATTTCGATTGATCTAGTCAGGGCAACAGAACTGTCCATAGCCGACTAAGCTATAACCAAAATGCTGGGCGGCAGTTTGCAAAGTTCTTACAGGTTTAAAATATTTGTTGTTCCAAACAATTTGCTTTATTTTGGGCATCTTCCGGTTGTTTCATGTTGTGACGTTTTCTTTCATCTTTTGTATCCGCAGGATTCAACCAAAAATATTTCGATGTTATTAACTATTGCCAGCGCAAATTTGTGTCAGCGATCCAGTCAAAGGTTATGTCAAGAAAGCTCAAACATCCTTACCATAAACATCTTGATATTCTATATATACAAGAAAAAAAATACAAGTCCTAAACATAATATTACGGCTTCTCGCAGTGGAGAGAGCAGGTGATCCATCTGAGAAGCTCTTCATTCAGTTGGCCATGGACACATTTGTAGGAAACAACCAGCAAATTGAAAAGGTTAACTACAACTGCTTTCGTTTCTTGAATAATCTATATTTTTAATGAAACAGTGTTGATTAAAAAGCTATTTGATGTTTCTTGCAGGAGGGAAATGTGTTAACATTGGTAAGCAATGGAAGTATTGATTTTAGAGGGAGAATTGCGGATAAGCAAACAACTGGAGGATGGAAGGCGTCCCCATTTATAATAGGTTTCTTTAATAAATCTAAAGTTACTTTTATCCTCTTTATTATTGACAAGCAGTAGGTGGATCTATGTGTATAACGAGAGTGATGTGAAATGTTGGTTTTGTAGTGAATGAGGTGGCCGAGAGATTAGCCTTTTACTCCATTGCTGTAAACATGGGAGCTTACCTGGTTAGTGAAATGCATCAATCGCTTCCATCTGCCGCTACTCATGTGTCTGACTGGGTTGGAGCTGCATTTGTGCTAACAATTCTGGGAGCATTTTTGGCCGATGCTTATCTGGGTCGATTCAAAACAATCATCGTCTTCTCCTGCATCTATTCAGTGGTAAGCAAGCATTAGAGTTATACGAAATTGTATATTGGACCAATAACTATAGATTGTGAAACACATAAAAGCCTAGTTTTAGTACATGAGATATCATTAATAGATTGGATTAAAATCTGACAGTTAGACGTACACAGGGCCAAATCACGAATCCTAAGGGGATAAACAACCCTAAGCGCTTTAATACAGAATCCACTATTACGTACATTGGTAATCAACTTAATACACAGCCCATTTTAAGCCCGACAATGCACTACAGCGAAGTCGTAGCGTAGCCATTTGGAATCTACCAGTCTCTAATGCTATTGATGACTTTCATGTCAGGGAATGGTCCTGTTGACGGTTTCGGCCGCTGCAGACAGCCTACGTCCACCTGCATGTATGTCGAAACCTTGCATAGAAGCAAACTCCGGCCAAAATACGTTCCTCTTCTGTGCATTGGCCCTCATAGCAATTGGAACCGGAGGAATTAAGCCATGTGTCTCATCAGTCGGGGCGGACCAATATGATGAAGCAGATGAAAAAGAAGTCCAATTGAAATACGGGTTCTTTAATTGGTTTTTCCTTGCAATAAACATGGGCGCACTTTTAGGTATCACCGTTATGGTGTATCTTCAAGAACAGAAAGGTTGGGTTGTGGGTTTTGGAGTCCCTACTGCGGTCATGATCTGCTCCATTACTGTTCTAGCCGCTGGTTTACCTTATTATCGGCATCAAAAACCCATGGGAAGTCCTATCACTAGATTTCTTCAAGTTATTGTTGCTTCTGTGAAGAATCACTTGAGTGGAGTAGAGGTGAAACGTGAAGCCGATCTCCATGAGGTCAAGACTAAGGAATCTTCTATCCTGGGTGCACGCAAGCTCCCTCATACCTCACAATACAGGTCGGCACATCTGTCCCCAAATTAATTTTGCTTATACGATTGATTTTTAACAGAATTAATTTTGTTTTTCAGGTTTTTGGACAAAGCAGCTGTTATAACGGATCCAGAAATTATGAACTATAGCCGTTGGAAGCTTTGTACAGTAACTCAGGTGGAAGAACTCAAGTCATTTATTAGAGTTCTTCCAATATGGGCAACTACTATAGCTCTCGCCGTCTCCTTCGCTCAACTATCCACATTCTTTCTCAACCAAGCCGCAATCATGAACCGAAACTTGGGCTCCGACTTCACTATCCCTACTGGCTCCATAACCATATTCTCTGCCGTCAACGCCATCCTTCTTGTCCCGATATACGAGAAACTGATGGTCCCGATTCTCCGGAAATACACTGGACACAGACGCGGCATCACTTCTTTACAACGTATGGGAGTGGGTCTGTTCTTATCCACAATTGCATTAGCTTCGGCAGCCTTGATAGAAAAAAAACGACGTGATGAATATCCTCTGCTGTTTAGCATGAGCGTGTTTTGGTTGTTTCCACAATTCTTTCTTGTGGGTAGCGCAGAAGTTTTTACGTACGTGGGTCAGCTGGAGTTTTTTTACGACGAAGCAACCGATGGAACAAGAAGCATTAGTAGTGCAATTTTTCTGAGTACAATTGGAATTGGAAGCTGGTTAAACAGTGCCCTTGTTAAAATCATTGAGTATGCGACAGGTGGAGAAGAGAGAGGTTGGCTGAGGAATGATCTTAATAAGAGCAAGCTTGATTATTACTACTGCGTGTTGACGGGAATTAATGGTTTCAATTTCTTGCTGTATTTATTGGCTGCTTGGCGTTACAAGGGAAGGGGAATTTCATCATCTGTGAGGGACGAGGCTGTGATTGAGTTGGGCGGGCAAGTTCAGAGAGATGGCGATGACCGAGATTTTCAAAGCGTGAGGCTGTAAATATTTATTAGCAGCACGTTTGGCGACCTTCCCTTTTTAGGCTAATTATGACGTAAATTTTAAAGTACTAAATTAAAGCAATATATAAATCTTATTATATTTGATAATCAACATTAATTTATGTCATCATTTGTATAAAAATTAAGAAATTGATTCTTACCTTCTATTTATTCAAGCTTGATATATAACGTACATTACATTTCATTTTTTTAATGACTTTTCATTTTAGATTTTAATAATCTTTGTGTTTTCGTCTTATTCAGGGTTAGTTTCTTCCCTCTTTTCTATACTTTGTATTGATCATTCATCTTCTTTAGTAATAAAATGTAACATTTATTTTCAATTCAACTGTTCATTTTTTTAAAAGAAAAAATTAATTTCTCATAATTAGTAAAATATTTTTATGGAAACTACATCCTGCAATTTTATTATAAACATTTTAATCATTAATTCTCTCTGTAAATAGAGAGTTTATAATATATAATAATTTCTATCTATTTTTTTCATACTATTTAAGCATTGAATTTTAGTTTTGATAGATAAATTTTCAGCACGATAAAATAATTTACACGACAGTGTAAAACAACTGAAAAAATGCTGAAAATTTAGCAGCTGTAACTACTACAATCGTTGTCGTCCATTCACTAGCATTTAGCCAATTTTACTCCCGGGCAAGATCGACTCTGTCGTCATCTGAAACCCGACAGTCGTGGTTATCAGCTACCACTGAAAATGCCGTCAAACTCCACATGATGCACCACAACCATCGGTTGATTCATAACCCGCCACCGCCCATCCTATTGCATTGCGTCCGCCAAGTTGAAGCCTGAGTTTTTACCAGTCATAACCCAACAACGACTGCATAAAACATTGCCTGAAACACCACCAACCGTCAACAAATAGTATGTATTACTGTCTCGCAATTTGTTACAATCAAGCGCATTGCATTAGACCCCACAATTAATTGACTGACCACCACTAAATTAGTGAATTACTTAATAATTAAAATTCTACCTTTAAATAAAACCAAATTTATAATTTTGTCTTCCATAAATTTTTTTTTTTAAAACTAATAAAAATGCTAAACTATTTAGCACGAACTTGTTTTGGCTGTTTCCACGATTTTCTCTTTTTGTAATGCAGAAGTTTTGACTTAATGTGGGTCAACTCCAATTTTTTTCAGGATGAAGCAACCGGTGGAACAAGAAGCATTGGCAGATGAATATTGCTTGGTTCGATTGGATTTGGAATCCAGTTAAGCGGTGCACCTGTTAAGATTATTGAATATACGGGGGCCAAGAGAAAGGCCGGTTGTGGAATGATCTTAATAAGAGAAAGCTTGATTATTACTATTAGGTGTTGACGGTAATTAATGGTTTCAATTTCTTTCTGTACCTATGGGCTGCTTGTGTTACAAGGGAAAGGGAATTTCATCGTATTCTTCTGATAGGGATGAGACCCTGGTTGAACTGGAATTTGGTAGGCAAACCAAGAGGCAACGTCTTCTAACGGGGATTTTCAAAAGGTGATGCCCTATAGTTTTTTGCTGCATGTTTCACAGCTTTAGTTTCGAAGGCACACCAAAAATTAAGATGAGACCTAAATTTTAGCCCCCAGGAGGTGAGCGTAGGTAGGAAGAATAGCAATGCACAACAGGCAGCAAACGTCACAAGTAAGTGCACAGATCAGTCAAGAGCAGCATAAGTGGGCACACGGGCTACGGAGTATGCAGGAGCATGTGCAGAGTAGCCTTGGTACGTGCAACAACATGTGCAGAGTAGTATTAGTGTGTGCAGGAACAAGTGGGAGCAACCTATGAGTAGGTCAAGAGGGGTACAAGTATGCACAACATCAAGGACGGAGCAGCACAAGAGCATGCATGGAGTAGCAAGAGTGGCTGTACAAGTGTGCCCCCAAAGCAACAAGAGTACGTAGGGGTAGTACGTTCAGTGTGCACAGACAGCAGGCCATGGGCACGCTCAAACAGCACGCAGACGCACATACACAGGGCTTACACAGGTTAAGTGGGCAAAAAGTTCTAGTGAGAAAAAATTTAGAAAGCAAAAATCTAAAATTATTAAGAGCATCGAACAAGAGTATTTGAGGGACTTGTAATTCTTTTTATGTGATTAATAAAAAAATTGAAGGCAAGAGGCATTTTGTAAATATTATATTGTCTTTGTAGTTGCTATTTATGCTTGTGTTAGTTTGATTACAGGTTATTAACAAAAAAAAAAGTACTAGTGCTAGTCAAGTGTGAACTTGATGCATCACGGGTGTTAGTCGTTAAACAAAAAAAGTTCATAATAGTTGGTATTGAAGCCACGTTAGACCGAAAAGTATAGTTTGAAGTAGAGCCACACTTATTCATAACAAGCAACACACATAATGGTAGAAGATACTGTCAAAGACCGTTTAGATTGCTTGGAAAAAATTATCATAACAATTGTAGTTGATACACCTTCATTAGTCACTCGAGCAGAAACTTAGTTTTAGAGATGGTGGCATTAAGAGATGAGATGGTAAATTTAAAAGAATTTTTTGAAATTCTTGAGAAAAAGTGCCACGAATAGATGGGCACTATAGGTGAAGACTTTATTATTGCAAACAATGCTTTGAAGGAAAGAATAATAGATCTTGAGGCCGAGATGGTGGAAATCAAGAGAGTTTTAGGCAATACACCTTAATAAGCTGAGCTAATTCATTCAAAAGTAAAAGTGCTTGAGCCAAAAAAATTCATGAGAGCACGAAATGCAAAAGAATTAAAGAATTTTTTGTGGAACATTAAATAGTATTCCAAGGCAGCCTATATTTCACAAATAAAGCAAGTAAACATAACTAGTATGTACTTTATGGGTAATACTAAGTTATGGTGACATATGAAACTAATTGAGAATGTTGAGGTGCAAAGACCATTCATTAAGACATTGGAAGCGTTAAAGAAGAAATTAAAGGCTCAATTTCTTTCTAGCAATGCGGTGTGGCTTGCTAGAGAAAAATTAAAGAGATTAAAGCACATGAGACTATGCAAGATTATATAAAAGTATTTAGTTCCTTGATGTTGATATTTGTGACATGTCAAAGGATAATAAACTTTTCAATTTTATATCAAGTTTGTAAAATTGGCCTCAAATTGAGCTGTGAAGTAAGAGTTAGAGATCTATTTTTGGCAATTATAGTGATTAATAGGCTAATTAACTAGAAGCTCAGGTCTCAAAATAAGCAAAAGAAAGGTAGTGAGTACAAGAAGAAAAGGAAGGCTGAAAATACCAAAGGTAAGGGCTAAAAAAAGAAAGGAAAAACTACCTAAGTCAAGTAGTAAAAGCAATGAAAATTGAGATATTTTATTTTTGGTGGACCTTATAGGGTAAAGATTGCCTAAAATAAGATAAACTAAATGTAGCAACTGAATAAAAGGCACTAAAAAAGGTAAAAACGAGTGTGTTAAAGTTAAACCTATTACAACAATAGAGATATATTGCAAATTGATGAGTCTTATCAAAGGCTCATATATGTGCTAGCATATTCTAATAGGAAGAAAGTTTGAACTATGTTCAGTACAGATACTACGAATAACTTCATTACTAAACAAGAGATAAAGCAATTAAGGTTGAAAGTTAAAGGCATACCATGTGCAGTATGGGCTGTGAATTCTTCAAATATAGCCATACGATCCATAGCTATAAATATATTGAGGATTAAAACATGGGAAAAAAAAGTCAAATTTTCTATCCTTTTACTCAAAGATTTCGAACTCATTTTTAGCTTAAAGTTTTTTTGTGGGAGCAATGGCATATATGATGCCACACATAAGGAGTCTTTTAATTACAAACAAAATAATAGAAATTGTCCGAGATAAGTTTCTAAAAAATAGCAAAATGTGACCATCACTTTAAAATACCATGTAATTTAACAAAGGGTTAAAGTAAAAAGAAGTGTCGTACATTACGTCACTTGTTGAGATTAAGCCAAATTAAGTGGAGCAGGTACCTAATAAGTATAAGGCTATGCTAGATGAATTTATTGATGTAATGTCACCCAAATTACCTCAAAAGTCAACCCTATGATGTACGATAAATTATCATATTGAGTCAAAGTCAGGAGAAGGACCATCTAATTAGATTTTTTATTAAATAGTATAAATAGAATTAGTAGAGTTACAAAAGTAATTTGACAAGTTATTGAATGCAGGGTGTATTTAACCTTTAAAAGCACCATATATGGTGTTGATACTATTCCAAAAAAAGAAAAATGGTTCATTGCAAATATGTGTTGACTATCACGTACTCAATAAAGTGACAGTTAAAAATAAATATCCCATTCTAAATGCGATAAATTTGTTTGATTGGTTAGAAAGAGTCCTTTACTTTATAAAGTTAGATTTACGATTAAGATATTGAAAGGTTAGGATTGTAGAGGAAAACGAAGCCAAGACAGTATGCGTAACATAGTATAGGTTATATGAGTTCTTATTAATGCCATTTAAATTAATAAACATGCTAGTAACCTTTTGTAACCTAATGAATGATGTGTTTTACTAGTGTTTAGATCGATTTATGGCAGTATATGAATGATATAGTGACATATAGTAAAATATTTAGGAATATCTCGAGCATCTAAGGTAAGTATTTGTTAAATTAAGAGAACATAAGCTTTACATAAAGAAAGAGAAATGCTAGTTTTATTAATAAGAACTACTACTCTTAATGCAGTGGATGAGCCATAAAAAAATTCGCGTGGACGAAAGAAAAATTAAAGCAATTCTTGATTGGTCTACACTAATATGAGTTCTAAAACTAAGATCATTTCTTAAACTAGCTAAATATTACAAAAAGTTTATCGAGGGCTACACAAGAAAATTAGGGGCACTCACTAACTTATTAAAGAAGAAGAAACTATGAGAATAAACGAATACATATCAGTAAGCATTCAATGATATCAACGGAGCAGTTGCTTTTAAACTGGTGCTTAAGCTACCTGACTTTGATAAGCTATTTAAATTGTGGACAAATGCATAAGACAAAGCCATTGGTGGTGTGTTAGTTCAAGATGGACATCCCATAACTTTCGAGAGTCAAAAGTTAAAAGATGCAGAATAGAATTTTTTGTGAATGTGTGATCATATACAAACCATGAAATGCAACGAAAATAACAAGCACAATAGGATATAAACAATATATATATCTATTTTTAGTAAATTAAATAATTTAATCTGATAATTATTAATCTTTAGTGATTAATTAATAAAGAGTAACATTAACTTTATGGTGTCTATAAAAAATTAAATGCCTTTAATTTTCTTATTTTTGACCAATGTGAGAGAGAAAAATAGAGCAGAAGAGAAGGAAGAAGAAAATTGAGGAAGAAGTCAAAGCAAAAATGTTATGCTTTCTTTTTATTTTTTTAATTTAAATGTAAAATATCACTAAGACCCTTAATTATAAAATATTATTTAGGTCCCCACCTAAAAAATATTATTTAGCCCCCAACTTTTAAAAATTATAAATTAATCTCGAATTTTATTTAAATATTTATATATTTATGAAATATTATAATTTACTTTAAATCACAATAAGATTAATTTTTCGAGCTCTTTTTTTATTAAACTATTTAACATGTAAATTATTTATAATTTTCGGCCAAATAATATCTCTGAGAGTGCTAGCTTTTTTGTGAATATTATTTACTCTCTCTAATCGCAAAAATAATCTCAAATTTATGTTGTTATCTCTCAGGTTTACTATAATATTAGCCATGAGCTGAAATTAATCTCATTTCGAACTATTCGAATACTCAATGACTATAATTGACATCTAATAATATGGCATAATTATTAAATCATAATAAAAAAATTTTTATCAAACTTTTATTTTTAATTATAAGTTTTATATGAATAGTCTCTTTTCGTTCGTCTAATTCTAATCAAATTAGAACTCATGAATGTTAAAACTCTAAATTCAGTTATATTTAAATAATCTATTAATACGAGCTAAATTTATCACTATAAACTCTTCGTATGACATTTATACTTTGACCAAAGACATTATTTTCACTCGTTTACTAATATCTGGTTGAGAACTCAAATTTGAATCGAGTTAACAATACTTTAAAATCTACTATATCAAATTAAACGAATTTCTTCTGAGAGTTATTTATTTTTTAATATAAATAACACATGATCAAGCTAGTTTTTGTGTATAAGATATGATTACTCTCATATTTATATATCATATAAACTATATGCATCTATACCGATTGACAATCATGACGTTCAAGGTCTAAAGAGTAGTTAATGCAGCTATATAATTTAATGATAAATCATTAACAACATACTTTCATGTGATTCATCATAACTTTGATTATGTTCAAATAAAATTTTCTAACTATTATTTCACACTAATATCTTAATGATATGACTATCATATCACCGCACTAATATCATCTCATAATATTTATCGAAGATATTAAGTGTGTTTACTATACAATATCAATACCTAGTCAATACTACGTCTGTTGAAAATAATTTAGATAATCTAATTATCTTAGATAGCTCATATGTATATTTTATCACTAGTATGATTAGATAAAAGAAAAAGCATATACACATGAATTAAAATAATTTCTTTATTAATAAATATATATAATATATATTATTACATTAATCCAATATAGTGTGCCTAAAATCAATAATAAAAATAATTTTAAAGCATACAATACTAACAAAGTTATTTGACAGATAAGAAAAAAATAAATGGTAGTACATTGCTTGACTATGTGAAGGCATTATTTATTGAGAATATACTTTATAGTGGTAACAGATAATATAGTCAATACTGTGAGATTGCCAATCCCAATACTTGGGCCTTGCCAAGTGAAACCAGGAGAAAGCCTTGCGCAACAATTGAACAAGAGCTCACTCATGTCGAGCCTCTAAAGAATCAAACTCAGGATTACATCCCGCATCGTTTGTCCTTGTAATCACCTGAACTGGTTCAGGTGACTACTCACTGATTCGAGATTGACAGAGATCAAGAGTTCGAGTTAGTAAGGGGGCCAACCAATGAATTGGTAATACGTTCTACTCGTTAGATTAGATTCAAGAGTTAAAGCTTAAGCCCAAATATTGGAAAGTTGAGCTGATAAAAAGGCTGATCTTTTTATGAGATTGCTTACCCCAATACTTGGGCCTTGCCAATTCAGGTGGTTAAGAGGATAAACGATGCGAAATGTGATCCTAAGTTCGATTTTTTGAGGGCTCGACATGAGTGAGCTCTCGTCTCATTGTTGCGCAGGGCTTTTTTTTGGTTTCACCTGACAAGACCCAAGTGTTGGAGTGGGCGATCTTACAAAAAGACTAGCCTTTTTGTCAGCTCAACTCCCTAATATTTGGGCTTGGACTCTAACTCTTGGACTATCTAACTCTTGGATTCAACTCAATAAGTAGAGCGTATTACTAATTTATTGGCTGGCCTCTCTCACTAACTCGAACTCTTGATCTTTATTAACCTCAAATCAGTGAGTAGACACCTGAATCAGTTCAGGTGATTACAAGGATGAACGATGCGGGATATGATCTTGAGTTCGATTCTTTAGGGGCTCGACATGAGTAAGCTCTCATCTCATTATTATGTAGGGCTTTCTCCTGGTCTCACTTGGCAAAGCCCAAGTGTTGAGGGCGGGAGTGATGTTTACCAATAAATACTTAATTCAAAACTCAAAAAAAATTATCACTTAAACAAGTAAGATGGATGAAATTCATTGTTGAGTTTAATTTCACATGGATACACAAAATAAGAAAATAAAGCTTAGTGGTTGATGCATTGAGTCGAAAGAAAGTGGAAGACTATGTGATTGCACTTTCATTAGTAGCAATATATTTTATTAACCGTGTAAGGCAACATACTGAGTCAGATAATATATACCAATAGTTCCATAATGAAATCAAAAAAGACATAGTTAGAGATATTAGATCGAGAATGGGCTTATTTATACTTCAAGGAGAACATATATATCCCTAGTAAAGAAGACTTACGCAAGATATTATTGTGACAAATGCACGATACTAAATAAGCAGGACATTCGAGGATCGAACGAATGATAGTTTTACTAAAAAGGTCATACTATTTGTCCAAGATAGAAAAAAAAAAAAAGATATAGGAATGCATGTCAAGACATGTCTACTGTGCCAACTAAATAAGATAGAAAAAAGAAGATTAGTAGAACTTCTTCAATTATTATTGATACCAAAGAAACCATAACGACCAATCTCAATGGATTTTATATCAAGAATGCCTAAGTTAGCTAATGGATACAAGTTGATATTAGTCATGGTCGATCGATTCTCGAAGTAAGTCATCTTTATACTTGCACCTCATGCATGCTCAGTAAAGAAGGCAATCAAGTTGATTCTAAAGTATATGATAAAATATTTTAAAATATTAGAAGATGTTGTGAGTGATAGAGATGCGAAGTTTACAAAAAAATTTTGAACTTTGCTCTTCAACTATATAGGCACAAAACTAAAATTTTTTACAGCAAATCATTCTCAAATAAAGAATAAGACTAAAAGGGTGAACACATTATTTGAGAAGTACTTATGGTATTATGTGATAGGTAATCAAAGCAATTGAGAAGATTTGCTTGACTCAGCTCAGTTTTGCTATAATATACGCCAATCTTTTACAACTAAGATGAGTTCAACTGAACTAATAATGAGGTAACAACTTTGCATGCCACAAGAGGTGGTAAAGCAGAACTTTGAGGTAAAGTGTTTTGTAGCATACAAGCTTGCATAAGACAAAAAGAGATGATTAAGTGAGCTTTAAAAAGTTTAGCCAAGATATCTCGTCGAATGAAAAGATATACTAATATAAAGCGGAGAGATCTAGAGTTCAAAGAGGGTGACTTGGTGTTGTTGAAGCTTACTCTGTAGATTAAAAAAAGATTAGAAGAAAGATCATACATAAAGAATTGATGCCAAAATACGATGGACCCTTCAAAGTAGTAAAAGGGATAGATAGTATTACTTATAAACTAAAGCCGCTCGAGAGGTTGAAAATGCACCAAATAGTGCATGTGAGTGTCATAACCCAATTTTGTCCTCTGTAAATTTTATTCATGATCGAGGTGCCAAATTCGTGATAATGACATGAGGCTT
>JAWDEX010000003.1:2966748-3004565 GCA_035221805.1 Trichilia hirta | reverse complement strand
TAGGAGCTATGGTACATTGCTAGATGTTAACTATAGTCATTAAGCATTCAAATGGTTCGAAATAAGGTCAATGAGATTAATTTCAGCTCATAGCTAACATTATAGTAAACATGAGAGGTCACAAAATAAACCCTAAAATTATTCTTACTATAAGAGAGAGTAAATAATATTCGCAAGAGAGCTAGCACTCTCGAAGATATTATTTGGTCAAAAATCATAAATAGTTTACGTGTTAAATTCTTTAACGAGATAAGAGCTTGAAAATTGACTTTATTATAATTTAAATTAAATCATTATATTTCGTAAATATGTAAATAGTTAAATAAAATTCAGGGTCAATTTATAATTTTTAAAAATTGAGAAGCATAAATGATATTTTATAATTAAGGGTTTAAATGATATTTTATAATTCAGGAGCTCCAATGATATTTGTCATTAATTTATAAAATAAAAGGCATAATGTTTCTGCTTAATCTAGAGGCTAAGTCGTTCAGTTTTCTTCTCCCTCTTCTACTCTCCTGTTCTCTCTCTTAAATTAGCCAATCAGTAGAAAATCAAAGATGTTTGATTTCTAAGAGGCATCATATTATTGGTACTGCACTTCATTAGAGAATCACTAAAAGTTAGTGATTGTAAATTAAATATATTTAATTTACAAAAAATAAGAATATTCCGATAAAATTATTATTTTCGCTGCGTTATGTGGTATGTATGTGGTCACATACACACAGCATATACCTCTTTACTGAGTCATGAAAATAGGATTGAGAAACAAACACTCATATAAGTCATAACATTCAGTCTAAGATGTCTGCAAAGTATATGCTCAATCAAGAAACTTTTAGAAGAATTGGAACATATGAGAGAGACTAATGCACTTCACTCAAAAAGGAAATAATTACTCAGGTCATCAACAAGAAGGATGCAACACTGGAACAATAATCGAGCAGGCAAAGGAAGAGGTAGAGAAAGATTGAACAAGATTAACAAACTAGTCTGTCAACTCTGCAACAAAATGGGACACAAAGTTCCAAGTTGCTGGGCATAGGTTTAATAGAAATTTTCAGCCATAAGTGCCTGAAAAATTAGAAAACAATAAAGTATATGTTACCACCTCAGGTAATGCATCTAATTAATTACGGTATCTAGACAGTGGAGCTACTAATTACATCACCAACATGAATCTAGCAACTGAATACTCAAGAGATGATCAACTTTTGGTCAAAAATGGTAAGAAACTACAAATTTCACACATTGGTAATATTGAAGTCGAATTGCATAGCACACAATCAAACACTTCGTTACATTTAAAACATATTCTGTTTGTGTTCAAAATAACAAAGAACCCCACAAGCATTTCACAGTTAATTCAAGATAACAATGTAACTGTGTTATTTGCTGATAAATTTTGCTTAATTAAGGACAAATTATAGGGTCAAACTTTGATGTAAGGAACTTCTGAATGAGGATTGTACAACCTACTAATCTCTTCATGTGATCAGTTTGCAAACCTACCAATAGTCTCTGAGTATTTTCTGAATTCTGTTAAGTTAGTAGGTGAAAACATAAAAGTTGAGAGTGATTTGAGTTTATGGCATAGAAAGTTAGACCATCCTAATGTAATAGCACTTAAAAACACTTTAAACTCTTGTAATATTCTTTATATGAATAAAAAGTAAGATTCTATTCTTTATAGTACTTGTCAACTAAAAAAGTCTTATAGAATGACCTTTAACTCTTCTAAAATTATCACTAATAAGCCTTTGGAGCTAATTCATACAGATCTTCAGGGGTGAGGTCCTATCTCTTCAAATCAAGGGCATTACTACCATATACACTTAATAGATGACTATACAAATTTCACCTAGCTATTTCCATTAACAAGGAAATCAAAAGTTTTAGAAGGCTTTGTTTTCTTTAAGAAACAAGTAGAAAAGACCTTCAACAAACAAATATGTGATATGGGAGGTGAATAGAAAAGATTTGAGTCCTATCAGAGTGACGAAGGCATTAAAATAAGATATTCATGTCCTTATATAATTCATCAAAATGGTAAAGTAGAAAGAAAACATAGAAACATAGTAGAGACAGCTCTTTCTTTAATTGCTTAAGCTAAAATGCCCCTCAATTTCTAATTTGAAGCCCTTACCTATGCTATCTATGTAATAAACAGAACCTCAACTGTCACTCAGCAAAATAAAAATCCTTTTAAAAATCTGATCAAGAGGAAATTAGATATGTCTTTAGTCAAAGTTTTTGGTTGTGACTGTTTCCTATTTCGCAGACCCTACAAGAGAAACAAATTTGATTTTCATTCTGTTAAATATGTTTGTATTGGTCTAAGCTCATTGCACAAAGGTTTTATATGCCTACATCACTTAGGTAAAGTATACACCATTAGACATGTAAGATTTAATGAAAACACTTTTCCTTTCATCAGTGATGAAAACTTCATTTTGAAATCTTTCAAACTTGGCACTGAACTTTGTACACTAATAAATGAATTTCTGTCTTTTTGTTTTGAAAATAGTTTAATTAATCATCATAAAATAGAGAGGCGAATGTGGCTACTCCAAGTTCAAAAATGCAGATAGCTGATTCAGATAGTCAAAACACCTTGCGCTGAAAAGAATTACAAAATACAACTATGCTCATTCCCTAGTCAATGCAATGATAAACATTCACATATCCCATGATTACTAGAGCCAAGGCAGGTATTTTCAAACCTAAAAATTATCTCACACATGTTACATATAGCCTACCAAAAAATACAGATTCAGCCTTACTTCATCCAAAATGGAAACATGCTATGCAAAAAGAGTTCAATGCATTAAAAAATAATAGAACCTAGACATTGGTACTATTTGATCAAAATTTTAAAATTGCTGGGAGCAATTGAATTTACAAGATAAATGAAAATGCAGATGGTAGTGTTGAAAGGCATAAAGCAATACTAGTTACAAAGGGGTTTAGCCAAATACCAGACTTTGATTTCAATGAAACATTAAGCCCTGTCATCAAGGCAACTATAATCGAAACTATACTCAGTTTAGCCACATATAAACAGTGGGAAATAAGAGAAATTGATGTGAATAATGCCTTCCTAAATGGAGAGCTAACTAAAAGTATTTATATCTATCAGCCTCAAGGCTTTGTTAATCAGTCAAAGCCAACAACATCTACGAACTGAAGAAAGCTATATATGGCCTAAAAAAAGCTCTTAGAGTTTGGTCTGATAAACTTAATGCTAAATTAGAGAATTGGGGTCTTAAAAGCTTAAAGGATGACCATTCCCTCTTTTACAAATCACTCGAAAGTGATATAATAATGTTGCTCATCTATGTAGATGACATGATAATCACAGGCAGCAACAAACAACAAATAAAAGATGCTATCAAGCTTCTGGACGGAACCTTTGCTATCAAGGATCTAGAAAATTTGCATTTATTTTAGGTATGGAGGCTAGCAGGTCAGAAAAATGCTCTCTTTCTATCTAAGACAAGTACAAAAAAGCTACCCTAAACAAGTTGAATTTTGGTTTGTGCAAAGGAGTGGCCATACCTATGTGTGCTAGCACAAAACTATCAAAGTTCAAGAGTGATATATACCAGAATCCTACATTACACAAGAGCCTGATAGGATGTTTACAATATGTCACAATTGCACGTCCCGACATTTCATTTGTTGTAAATAGATTAAGTTAGTTCATGGCACAACTTAGGGAATAACACTAGAAAGCACGAAAAAGAGTTCAGAGATATCTAAAAGAGACAATTACCTTTGGTCTTGAAATGCATAAGAACTATGTCTTGAATGTCATTGGTTTCTTGGATGCTGACTGGGGTTGTGACACAAATGATAGAAGATATATCATCGATTTCTGTGTTTATTTTGTTGGTAATCTGGTTTCCTGGAGCACAAAGAAATAACATGTAGTGGCTCGATCCAATGCCGAGTCTGAATATTGGGCAATTGCTCTGACTTCTATGAAATTGTTGTGGATTTCCTCTCTTCTGAAAGAGATTGGATTCCATCCTAAACAAACACCCATTATATAGTCAGATAGCTTGAGTGCAGCTGCAGTGGCCAATCCAATCCAACATGCCAGAACGAAACATATAGAGATATACATCCATTTTATCAGAGAAAAGGTGGCTAGGGGTGAAATTGAAATCCGTTATGTTCCAAGTGAGTTCCAGAATGCAGATTGCTTTAACAAGCCTCTGCCATTCAATAAATTCTCTGAGTTTCGAACCAAATTGAAGATTCACGACTTCAATTTGAGGGGGAATGTTGAAGAAGAAGGAGACTTTGAATTCTTGGACCCGGGTAAAAATGTCTTGGCCGGATAAGGGCTTGCTACGTTTAAATAACTCAAGCCCAATAATGTATCCACGCCCATCAAGATAGAACAAGAAGAAGAAGGACCAGAGCTCCCCTCTTTTGGAATCTGACAACCCATCAAAACTAGCGTCCTTCTCTTCCCTGCTAGCTAATGACGTGGAGCTTCCCTGCATACAAAATAACTTTAGTTATTTCGGTTTTGATGAATTTAATCCACCATTAGATGATTGACACATTGTACAAAATTGCAAGGCTTAGAATCAATTCAGTTAGATTTCTCTCCAAACTTACTGGATGAGCAAACGATGTATATATGGTAAAAATGATTCCTTTCTGTTCTAGGGGTTGTGGAAATAATATGCTAAGTTATTCTCTCAATTTCTATCTGTAAGGAAGCATGAGTTATATAAAATTGTACATTAAAGCAATAACTACAGGTAGCGAAAAAACATAAAAAACTAAATTTATCACATGAGAGATATCATTAATAGATTGGACTAAAATTTACATGGTGTTGTTAGATGTACCCTGGGCCAGATGAATCCTAAGGGGGCCAAAAAATCCTGAAACATATTACAGAATACAGTATTACACTGAGCTGCAGCTTAATACACAGCACATTTTAATTAATCCAGACTCGTAAGGTAGCCATTTGGAATCTTGCAGTCTATTGTGCAATTGTATCGGGGAATTGTCCTGTTGACAGTTTCGGCCGCTGTAGACAGCCTACGTTCACCTACATGCACGGTGAAACCATGAATAGAAGCAAACGCAGGCCAAACCGCGTTCCTCTACTGAGCATTGGCCCTCATAGCAATTGGAACCGGAGGGATCAAGCCACTCGTCTCATCTTGCGGGGCGAACCAATATGATGAAGCGGATGAAAAAGAAGTACAATTGAAATACGGATTCTTTAATTGGTTTTTCTTTGCAATAAACATGGACACACTTTTAGGTTTCACCGTTATGGTGTACCTTCAAGAAAAGAATATGGGAGTTTTGGAGTCCTTACTGCCGTCATTGTTCTTGCAACTGGTTTACGTTATTATCGTCACCAAAAGCCCATGGGAAGTCCTTTCACTAGATTTCTTCAAGTTATTGTTGCTTCTGTGAAGAAGCACATTAGTGGAGTACAGGTGAAAAGTGAAGCTGAATTTTATGAGGTCAAGACGAAGGAGTCTGCCATCTTGGGTGCAAGCAAACTTCCTCATACCTCACAATGCAGGTTGGCACATTTGTCCGTTAATTAATATTGTTTATACAACATAATACACTTGATTTTAACCGGGCATTCGGGATTTGTTTCTCAGGTTTTTGGACAAAGCAGCAGTAATAACGGACCCAGAAATTATGACCTATAGCCGTTGGCAGCTTTGTACAGTAACTCAGGTGGAAGAACTCAAGTCATTCATTCGAGTTCCGCCAATATAGGCGACAACCGTAGCACTCGCCATCTCTTTCGCTCAACTATCAACATTCTTCCTCAACCAAGCTGCACTCGTGAACCAAAACTTAGGCTCCAACTTTACCATCACTACTGATTCCATATCCGTCTTCTCAGCAATGAACGCCATCATTCTTGTACCGATTTATGAACAACTGATGGTCCCGACTCTCCGGAAATACACTGAGCACAGACGCGGCGACACCTCTTTACAACGCATGGGAGTTGGCCTGTTCTTGTCAATAATTGCATTAGCGTTGGCTGCCTTGATAGGAAAAAAAACATGTGATGAATATCCTCGGTTGGTTAGCGTGAGCATGTTTTGGTTGTTTCCATAATTCTTTCTTGTGGGTAGCGCAAGAAGTTTTTACGTACGTGGGTCAAATGGAATTTTTTTACGATGAGGCAACCGCTGGAACGAGAAGCATTAGTAGTGCAATTTTTCTGAGTACCGTCGGAATTGAAAGCTGGTTAAGCGGTGCAATTGTTAAGATGGTTGAATATGTGACAGGTGGCCAAGAGAAAGGTTAGTTGAGGAATGGTCTTAATAAGGGCTAGCTTGATTAGCACTACTAGGTATTGACAGGAATTTACGTTTTTAATTTCTGCCTGTGTTAGTGGGCTGCTTGGTGTTATGAGGGTAAGGGAATTTCAACGTCGGTGAGGGATGAGGCCACAGTTGAACTTGAATTGGGTGGGCCTATTAAGAGTGATGATGATAACTGCGATTTTGTTAAGTTTTGATTCTCTGATTGTCTATTGGAAGCATGCTCGACACTTTTTTTTTTTTATGCAGATTATGACATAAATTTTAAACTTTTCCCTGTAGATAATAGATAAATCTTATTGTATTTTATAATTCAACATTAATTTATGTCATCATTTGAATAAAAATTAAAAGATTAATTCCAAACTTTTCATTTATTCATCTTCGATATGCAACTTTTGATTTTAGATTTTAGTAATCTTTATTTTTTTGTCTTATTATTCTTTGCTCTCCTGTATTACTTTGTACAGACCATTCATTATTCTTTAATTAAAAAAAAAATTGTAATATTTATTTTCAATTCAATAACAAGTTTTACGTTGTTTAATTTTGCAATATTTTCTTTACGTCATTTCATCCGATTAAATACTATGTTATGTTAAATATTATTTCTAAAATTCAAGCCGATCTTTTTTGACTTGGGAGACGAAAAAACTATTCAACACATCTATCATATGCTATTGTGAAAAATAATTTGGAAGCATGATGAATTAAACTAAAGCATATATTCATTAGTGTGTAAAAAGAAATAATAAAGAGAAAACTTTGAAGCTTTAGTCTCTATTACTGCTGCTATTGTTGATGCCAAAAATCTAAAGATTATTATTCTGATCAAACAATTTGAGATTGAATTCAAACATCCCACATCAATGACTTGATGATCATTGTACTCTCGAGACTTGTAAATACAAAAAAGACTCAAAATAATACTAATTGTTAGCAAAAAAAATTCTGATATCTAAGTTAATGGGTGGCAAGAAGCCAGTAAATAAGCAAATACGTGAACAGAAAAAGGATGTGAGCAAAATGAGAGGATGCTTACTGGGTTATTAGTAGTATTTACTGAAAAAGGTTGAGAGAAAGACGATGAACATGTTTATAAGGTTAATGAATGCTAATCTTTTCATCGTTGGATTTGACCTCTCTTTATAAATGCAATTGTCGTATCTTATAAATATGCTAACATAACTATCTTAGAATAGGATTGATTGATTTTTCAGATTGTATTCAAATTTCAACTAATTGACTACATTGCAAGGTTAAAAAATTATTAACACGCAATAATACCATGCAAAAATTAAGAAAAAGAGTGGAGATACAGAGTTTGACATGTGACACAATCATGCTTGTCAGTTACAACTGAAAAAACCTTTAGTCTCCACAAAACGCACCACTAGCACCCCTTGATTCACGGCCAACCACCGCACAGCTTATTGCACCGTGTTCACCAATGGTTACTTAATTTATACTAGTTACGATCCGTTATTGACTGCCACAAAACGTTGGCCGAAACACTGCCAATCGTCAATAAATAGTGTGAACATTGCATTACCTTGTCACAATGACTCACAACTACTTAATTGTTAATTACTATTTTGCCCTTAAACAAATACGAATTACTATGCTGTTTTTAAATAAATATAAAACTATAATTTTGTCCCCCATAAAAAGAAGTAATTAATTAAATTAAATTTTTTTTTTGAGCCGTAGAAAGTCTAATTAGGACCAAATTTATAGTTTTATAATAAAATTGTTGATTTTAAAAAATATTAATTTTTTTTTTGAAGTTTCATACTCTTAAGCCCTACCCCCTTCTCATACACCTAAAATACGGATAAGCCCTAAAAAAATTTTATGACAGTAAAAGGGAGACATTTTACTTTTTTTAAAATAAAAACTTACCTCAAAGACAACATATTGAGCAAAAAATTTTCTTCACAAAGAATAGTATTATTATAATAAAAAAAAAATGTAGATCACCTCATAGCAGGATGATAGATATCTTTTGATGATATGATACTATCAAGATTTGAAAGCCGGTAAGTTCTTCTCTTTTATCTTTTGGGTTGAGATGGAATTAAGTTGTGTGAAGGGAGAAAAGAAAGCATTTTCTTAACAAAACTGAATAAAAAGTGCTAACCTATTTATCATGAAGTGTTTTGGTTGTTTCCACAATTTTTTATTTTAGATAGTTTAGAAGTTTTTATGTAAGTGGGTCAACTCCAATTTTTTTCACGATGAAGCAACCGATGAATAAGAAGCGCACTTGCTAAGATTGTTGAATATGCAGCAGGAGACCTGTTGACGGGAATTAATGGTTTTAATTTCTTGCTGAACTTATGGAATGCTTGCATTACAACGGAAAGGGAATTTCATTCCTGGGAGGGATGAGAACATGTTGAACTGGAAATGGGAAGGGATGTAATGTAATTAATACCACACCCAAACGGTGTGGTTAGATTCCTGCCAAAGTTGGGACTTCCATTTAGAAGCCTCCCTAACATCTTAGACTGAGAGATTGAGGGCTTTATGACATAAATTTAAACAATTAAATTAAATTATAAAATATTATATTTTATCCAGTAATTCATTTTATACGTCATAATTGGGGATAAACTAAGGTATCCTTTTTTTTTCTTTTTCTTTTTTTCCGATTCATGTTTGATATTTAACAGTTATGTTCATATATATATATATATGTTTATTTTCTGATTGTAAAGTGTGATGACTTCAAAAATTTTAAGGTTTTGGAAAATATTTGTTTCATTTTTCATTCCAATATTTCAAAACATGAAATTCTCTCTCACCTATGTAGCATCTAACACTGATTTAAGATTCCCATTGATTTCAATTCCCTGCTGATATTATCATTTCAGACCAAAACTTTGAAGATTGGATAAAAAGGCTATAAAGAAAAGGATAAAGAAAATCGGACGAGAAAACCAAAACGATATGAATATCCCATTCACATGATTAAAATAAAGAAAAGCATCTTATTGTAAAAACAATTTTTATGTGAAAAAATTGACTTTAATTATTAACTATCTTTAATTATGGCATCTTGGGATCTACTAATACAATTCTAAGTTCTTACCTAGAATTTCGTCCTTATGCTATTGTCTTCAAACATCAAACTCCAACAGTTGGCTGGAATTTACAAACTGGTTTCAGAAAGCTTCAATGCATAAAATTCCTTTATATTAAAAACAACTAGCAAAGAAAAAGTAATATGCAACAGAGGATACATGAAAATATTCTTTTTTCTTTTTTTCTTTTTTCTGAAAGATTATGTTTCTGATTTCCTTCCGTGCATTAATACAATTTTCGAGCTGATCCCTTTGTCAGAGGCGGCCAGTAATTTAATTTTAGGGTTCTCTCCATCAACAGTGTTGTACAAACATGTTACTGCATTACATATAATGATGAACATTATCAAACAGAATCGGTATATTGAGAAATTTGTATTGATTCATACCGACCAAAATTATTCGAAACAAGCATGGTTACGATGCCATAATAAAAAATATAAGCATGCTTGGCCATCTCCAACAGATATTACATAAGATATTATACTAAAAAACTGTACAATACATGGGTCCATTAATTCATCACTTCAAACCATAACGACATTAATCATTTAGCTTCCTTCATCATAATGTGCAAATCTTTTCCTTTTTTTTTTTTTTTTTTTCCATAAATCAAACCATAAATTAACAGATAAAGCATATGAAATGACAATGAACATCTGACTCATCCCTTGAAAAACTTTCTTCTGTGTACTACATAGAGAAAGTGATCCAGCACTAATTACCGAAAAAAAAAAAAAAAAAAAAAGAGGGAAATGAAAGGAACTTCATACACACGCAAGCTTTTTTGACATAGGGTATGTAGTGCAGTTTTTTTTTGTTTTTGTTTTTTTCTTTTTTCATGATCAATACCAGCTGACAACATGTTGGTTAAAGTTAGGGGTTTTCTGGTCAAACATTTTCGGTCGACGGAGGGAGAAGTGGCTGAGAGAGAGAAGTCTTGATGTGGGTTGTCGATCTTCTGTTACCGTGCTCCGGAGTGGATTGAATCATAACATTTTCCTTTGATGCAAACTTCTTTTCTTCGCTTTTGCCCCACAACACTAGGTACAATCCCACTATGATCAGCACCGCCCCAATAATCCTGTATATAGAGAACCACAATAAATAAATATACTCCTACCCCATCACAAAAGTGAAAACCTATTGTATTTTTACCTCTTTAATAATTCATTTGATTACAGTATTTATTCATTTCTGTTGCGGAATCTTGAGTTTGTAAGCGTATACAGTACAGCCCTCGTGGTGTTTAATTGGTAGGGATCTATTGCAGTCAAACAGTCCAATCCCAAGTTTCGTAGATTACAGGTCTGCTGATCCTAAGGTTGGGATGTAATATGGACCCCACAGATGTATGATTTATGATGTGATCTAGAGTTATGACTATACCGATATAATTTGCTAATAAGAAGGAGCCCACTTACCCTCCCAAGTAGAATTCCTCGCCTAAAGCAATGGAAGCCACAATAGCGACAACAAGAGTCTGAACAGGTTGATACACAGCAACGAAGACAGGACCACCCCTGTCGATGCACCATATCTGTACAGCGAATGCAATCCCTGATGCCACCACTCCCTGTTATATAGATTTCAACAAAAAATTAAAACAATTTCCTTCTTATTTCGTTTTCAAATGCCCACCACGATACGTTATTGCATTAGCATAACCACTTTTTGTATAGTGTAACATAACAACTGAAAAAAGAATTAATTAAATAAATTAAAAGGTGTTCAGACTATGTGTCATATAGAACTTGTCGCACATGTCCAAAGGGTACTACAAATTGACCCTTTTGTTCGGACGGAAGACTTGACAGACTTTTAACAGTCTCCAAAGTACTTACTGTCGACGAGTCATTTTCATTAGCAAAGAAGATATACAGCTACCAGGTCCACGTTTGTCTACATAATATGTACTAAACGACAAGCGAATATAACAAGTTGAAACAGTGCTCGTGACCGTATCTTCTATTGGAAATTGATTTCAAGTTGTGAATTTAATGGAAAAGAGAAAAGCAAAAGAAAAGGAAAAAAGGCTGCGTAGTGACGGGAGGTTAATTTGACCGTAAATTGAGATACTAACCGCATAGAAAATGGTGAAGACTTCACCACCATTGTGGAAAATCCAAGCCTGTGGGTCTCTCTCCATGAAAGCAGCGATAATCAAGAACTGAATGAGTCCAAAGAAACAAGTATAAGAGGTGACTGAAAGGCGAGCGGGGTACTTCTTGAGAACTGGTGCCTGCAAAACGAGCCAGCCGGACCAGGAGAGACAGTGGCCAATTAGATAGATACAACCCAGGGTCCAATCTTTGCCTTTTGCATCTCCCAGTGAAACAAACAACGGTGTGGTTTGGTTCAGTGGTGGAGCTGGGCTGTAAATTGTTGGACCCTTGTATAAAGTGATAACCGATGCCCCGGCCACACAGCAGATAGTTCCTAGAACTTTTGCAATACCATCTTTTCTGTTTAGTCTTACTTTCTCTATCCTGGAAAACAGAAAGTGGAAAACATTGTTCAGAATTTCAGGATCTATTGTGCGTATTTAATACAAAACCCTAGAGGAAAGTGATCAAAAGAGAAAAAGGAAGGGAGGACATGCCTGAGCATGGCTGCCATGAGAAAGGTAATGGCTGGGACGGAGTTTTGAATGGCTGAGGCGAACGTCGGTGAGGTGTTGTCCAACCCCAGCAAGTAGAATCCTTGGTTTGCTGTTATTCTGTCAAGTAGAACATGAAAACGAAAGAGTATATTATTTAAAATATTATCTTAACAGTCATGAATCTAACTTTTTATATATTTTTTTGTCAATTAATTGTTTGTTGTATGCCGTGGAGTTTAAAGTTTGATCAGTACCCAACAAGAGCCAGTAAGAAAAACTGAAGGAGAAAATTGAGATTAATTGCTGGCCTCTCCTTCCTGAACAAAAGAAGAAATTTGAAGCTCTATTACACTATGATCATTTAAGTCTAGGAGAAGATACATAAAAACGAAGGTGAATAAAATATATATATATATATATATATAAGGAATTAGTTTTGTACTTTTCCAGGAAATATGCGAATGGAAGGAGCAGAAGCAGCGCGATGACGTTCCTGTAAACAGGGAACACAAGTTTGCTAATACCCATATTAAGGGCAGCTCTAGAGACGACATGGAAACCGGCATAGCCAAATTGCAAGGCCAGCATAGCCAGGTGCAGCTGAAGCCTTTCAGGCACGGAACACCACACTCTCCTTGAAGAAGTTGAACCAACTGTATCAGCCATTGAAGCTAGCTAGCAAACTGAAACAATTGATGGAAACTAAAACAAAGGAACCTAAAAGAGATGAAGAGAAGGGAAGTTTGTGTGAGGAGTTGGGGAAAGAATGGATGGGTATAAATATAGTTGAGGAAAGGCAATGTAATTGTGGAGAGTATGGCCCACGCGGCCCATTAAAGACGTTATATCAACTGTTACTCGACCTCGAATTGATTTTGGCTGTCTCCCACAATCTTCTCTTTCCCACCCTTCTCCGCTGCCAATACAACCCTAATCCCATTACATTACATACATGAACAGAGAAAGTAAAAGAGAAAATTGGAAAAAAAAAAAAAAAGGCTTAAAGACAGAAAGAGATGAAGAAGTCGAGATTATTATCCAACCAGTTTTGTTTTGGCAGCATGCCATTAATGATGATAATTGAAGGACGAAGAAAGATTGATAGGCCGCCATCGATATTCGATAGATAGCGCGCACGAGGGGAAGGTGGAAACCCCATGTGTTCTCGTCCCCCATAAAATTTTTAAACCCCCACCACACACGCATTCCTGAACTCTTCACATTTTTTATTTTATTTTTCTAATCTACGCTCTCCATTATTTTAATACTTCCTTTATTGTCATTATATACTGTCATTATACTTCTTCTCGTTCAGGGTGGAATTTTCTATTACTCTGTATATAATTAAATTTATTTTCTAGCCGTACAGGTGCCACAAATTCATATAACAATATCGACCATTCATTAAGTAATTCCTTTTCAGGGATATCCATTAATTATCCACTCATATGTCATTAATTTGCCATTTCATAATGTTACAAAGATTACTATTTATAGATGTCTAGCTAAAGATATATTATATAGTTATCTTCATGTGGTTGAGATCACACAAGCAAATTGATCTTTTCAATGGCTAAAGCTAATTTGATAAGAGATCCCTTTTAGATAAAGAGGTAGAAAAATATAGACCACTTTGGTAGAGGAGAGGACCATAAGGTAAAAAGTAGCCGGTAACAGAAGGAATCCATCCCTTCTTTTCGTCCTTTTTTCCGGTCCATAGTATAAATCAATAAAAACATTTAGTTAATTATAATAGCTTCTCTTAATTAATTGAATTAAAGGGTCTTTGACTTTCAAAATATAAGAAGTTAATCTTCACCTTAAGGAACGTAATGAATTGTTTCCACTAAGGTTCCCACTTCAAAAATTTTGGCCTTGTGTTTTATTATCGACTCCCTTGCTTTACGAGACATGTTGCCCCCCTCAATAGAGACGGCCATCATTATAAAATTCAAAAAACGAGGCCTGACCGTGTAAGAAGAATATATTAGCCTTCTGATGTTTAAAAGTATTGTGTATCTGGTATTGTGTATTTAAAAGTATTTTGCCTTAGATTGCTTTTCTGGTATATACATTTATAATTCATAATAATTAATAAAGCTGGTGATATGAGTATAGGAATTGAGAAAGAAATTAACTGGGTCTGACCGGGCCTGCACGAACCGGTGGGAGACCATCCTGACCAATCCAGTTGTGATTTTGATTGCATTTGCACGACTTCATTCTGTTTTGGGTCACATAATTTACATGCCTGACAGCTGAAATAGATTTTCTTTGCACGAGAGAATCTTCAAAACCAGTCTTTTTGGTCGAGCTCTCCATCAAAAACATTTCTTTCTCTTTATTTTTTTTATAAATTTTTGATCAAAATAACTTATAATCTCTTTAATTTTATAAAATATTATATGAAGATGAATCCAAATCCTATGTTATTGATAACCATTGTGATGGTTTTTTTAACAAGAAAAAGTTTAAAGAAACATGGGTGGGGAGTTCTTTTGGGCTGACCTAATTAATTAGGATTGGAAATTTATTTGGATTATGAAAGCATAAAGCTTAATGAGATACCTAGCTATGGTGAAAATGGTTAGACAATAAAGAGACTAGTGGACTTGCAGTTTATCTATGATTCTACCTTTAAAAAGAAAAAGGTTAGGATATTGATACCTATAGATATCTCCTTAGACCAGGAATGTATGGAAGTTATTCATCACTTCAATATTATGATTATTATATTCCAATTCAGTTGATATGCATTCAGTACTTTCTATAAAATTGAGGAATTTGGCGATTTGGTGACACCAACATTACTTGTGCATATAAGATGCGTACGTGGCTCGTTGACAGCTAGGGAGTGGTCCAATTTCGAACAAACAGCCGGACTCAAGACCCGATCTGCAACCAAGGTGATGCCGGTTATTATTCAGGTGAGGTTTCATCATTCTCTAAAAAATTAGAATAGTCTATGAATCCCTTGTGATCATTGAGAATTATTATTCTGATTGATTTATTGATTTTTGCCAATTAAATCACCATTGGAAGAATCGTTTTGAACATCAAGAATTATTCCAGCCTATGAATATTAGAAAAAGTTGTCTCAGATATTAGGAATAATCTTCAGTATATATCTTCATTTTATTATTATCACTATAATAAATTTCAGGATAAATAAATCTTTATCAATTTCGTTTGTCCTCCTCTGCTAATTTTTCTTTTTTAATAAATTTGCCTCCTCGCCGAGGTTCTATTTTAAATAATAATAATAATAAGGATAGAGTTTAAGTATAATATATGAAAGTTGTTAATAAGGTTTAACTCGTGAAAAAACCTTGTCACGCCTGCATAATTACGAGTGAGGTTCAAAATATGCAGCCCCTTCTTAATCCATATAATTAGCAATAATAATGTTTATTAAGAACTGACTTTATGTAATTAATCTTTTCATTAATTGTCTTGGCTCTTCCTTAACTTTGAAATTCACATGTTGCTATCAAACATCGTTGATTACAGATTTTAGTTTGTCTGCATTATGCATGCTTTGGTTGGCCAGCAAATGAGACTCAATAATCATATTAGTTACAAAAGAAAGCAATAGAATTTAATGGCAGTCCTCATCACCACTTAACATGATGTTCAACACCTTACGGCCAGACAACGTGAGCCTTTTGTTGGGCAAACTCACGACTGATCGAGTCTCATTAATTTTGCACGGACAACATTGCTATTCTTACCAGAAAATGGGTGCATATGTCAAGTCATCTTCAGTGTGGGGATTCAATTTTCTTTAGACATATATGAATAATGAATCTGACCATCACATTTCTATTAAATTCATGCGTAAGGATAGATATATATGTAAGATTAATAATTGATCAAAGCTTCTAGATAGATTATATGCTGTCAGCTTTCATGGTTCTGCCTCTTGCTAAGTAACCCGAATCACTTGGCTTGAATTTATTCATGCCCCTTGTTAACTAAAGATTAACTCATTGTTAGTTTTTGATTGCAACATTACATAGGTCATCACTAACTAATGCAAACACCTCAATCAAATGACGTTGTTTGGTTGTATTTTTAAAATAAAAAAAAAATGTTCGGATGCATGTTAAGAAAGATGTAGTTTCCAGAAACAAAAACCATGAATAACATTTATGATGTTTACTATCATTTTCAGAAATATCCTTTTCAAAGTTAAATACATTTCTTTTCTCAAACTAACCACCTTAAAAAATTATTTTAACAAATACATCCAAACACATATTATTTAAACCATGGTTCACATATTCAATCTTTATTCATCTTAATTTCAACCAAATATTAAAGAAAGAAAAAGAAAGGGAAAAAGGAAACCCATCAATTATTAACCTGCAAGAAACGTCAATTCCTGTAAAAGCTTTACGATGATCATATCCAATGGCACATGCTTGCTAATCTGTGGGAACCCAACCCCAGTGGTGATCTCTTTAATTATTTGCTTTATAATCAATATTGATAATATATATCATACGTTGAATAGTCTCGTATCATGCGACTAAAACTGAATTTGTAATTGGACAAATCTGTACTTTGAACTTCGGCTCACCGCCAACCCTAGCATTGACTTGAAAATCGATCGATGATATACATCAAATGTGCTTAGTGATATCTTTATTTGCTTCAAGATTTATAAATTCGGAACAATGTCATATCTTGCGGGACGAAATTTCAAGAAAAAATTTATGTAAGAGCCACTATCACCATAAGATTGACCCACTAATTCTACTTGAGCTCTTGAAATGATCCTGAAGCACGATCACTTTTAATTTCTTTCTGCAGAGACCAACTTGAAGCAGAATTATATACTGGAATGAAGCTATTTTTTATTGTGGGTTTGGAAGATATCTGTCGAAAACTACCAAAAACAAGGGGTATCACACTAGGGATACTCAAATTTCAGCTACTTCCGTTTGGTGCCATTTATCCCAGCTAATGCTATCAACAATTTTCTAAAATGTATGTTTGCTTTTTCCGTATAGAAAACATAACAGTTAAGAAATGGAGCGCTGAGATTGAGAACCAAGCCAGCTTCCTTTGGAAAGATCCTTCGAGCTTTATGTGAATTGGATGTTCTTCTAATGTTTTCGCTCGGTAGCAGATAAAAGCACTAGTGATTCTCTTTATAGCTTTCGTTTGGCTCTTTTGGCAAATAAAGGGATTCCACCCACCACACACACGATATACAAAGGCTAAGAGAGATATTTGGTCAAATAGTTTCTCATCATGCTTTTGAGTTTTATTGTTATATTGTTGTTATTATTATTACTAAGAGACCCTACATGATTAGATAGGTTCATATAATTTTCACAAATTGCGTGGGCTAGTGCTGTTACTAAAGCTTTTATCTGTCTATATAATGCATTGATTGATGTCAATTGGTGTTGTCTTTCACCCTTTTGGACTAAAAATAAATTACTTTACGATTACGGCAGTAATCAACTGTTCATGAAAATTGACTACTTGATAATTTTTGTATGACTTGTTCTTGCCTTTTCGTTTGGTGATACCATTTAACTTATAAGTTAGTTTAGATTTGCAAACATGATCTTCCTAAAAAGTATAACTTGGGTAATTTAATATTTGATATTACTTCTACCATACCACATGCCATAATTACTTTGCTGTTGTTTTTAAATAAAGCCTCCACAAAGGAGATGAGATCAATAGATGCATATAAAACTCCAAAAATATGCATTAATATTGAGAAATATTAGTTTGTACGATTCTTTCCTCGGAAATCTACTTGTATATAAATTACAATCAATGTTAATTCTGTGAAATAATTCTTGAGGTATTACAATAATTAATTTAAAGTATATATGCTCGCTCGTGCATAAATTCAAGTCACCCTTAATTTTTTTCTTATTAGTTAATTAGTATTCCGGTTTTTTAATGGATCCATTGATATTAACTTGTTGCATAAACTCTCAGTCCTTGTTGACTGAACAAAAGCAAGATCAATTTTCTTGTATTTGCATGTTAACATCACGGTCCATTGCTATTAGTTTGTTCCATAACCTCTCACTCCTTGTTGACTGAACAAGAACAAGATCTATTTTCTTGTATTTGTATTTTTGTTAAAATCATGATTAAATAAAAATCCAATTTAAAATTTGGTTCTGGAAATGCTAATTCACTTTGTATGGAAGATGCACTACGGACAGTGATTCATGCACAAAATTACAAGTTTTTCATTTTGTTTTCTCTGATGGGGATATGAGAGGATTGACCCAGATTCTCAGTATAACTAAGCCAAGGAAACTTCGTTAAAATGTTCAGCTACCTTCTATTATATGATCCCTGGAACAAACAGAATTGTCTCCTTCTTTCTATTACTACCAAAGGAAACGAAAGATTTGAAATCATGTGCAAACGTATTCATTGTTCTCCCCATAGTTTTTGCACATATACAATCTGTAAGAAATTTCATCCCCAAATTTTTTCATTAAGGAGCCATCAATTGTTCGCAGCTATATAAGAATACCACTAATTTCTATAGGATCAGCTGATCATGGCTACTAAACCAGTTACAACCAAGTTAATTTTCATATGCAATGTCTTGAAGCACAAGATATTCCGAAGAAGCTGATAAACAGGAAGAATAAATAAAACAGCAGATAATCAATGGCTACAAATGATCATCGTCTTCAAATATTAATTGGTTTTTGTTTCTGCATTTTGGGTCCAAGAATATTTCGTGTGATTTTCCTAATGGTCCTAGTTCCAATTCATCGAAAACCATCTTGACTCTTTTATCTCTCTCTTCATTTATTGCTGCCTTACTCTTGGCATCCACGTTTATGGGAGTGACAAAGTATCAACTATCACTGCTTTATATTGCACAATAGTGAAAAGAAGGTTCCCTCAACTACAACTGGGGCTCCCTTTTCAGCCCACCAGCAAGAAGGAATACGATATAAAGTTGAAGTGGAGTTGATCCTTTTATTGATCAACATATATCCGACCATGTCCATTGAAGATATATAGAGCATTCTAATCGTTTGACAAATTAAAGATGTTGCGAATCTTACAAAGCGGACAAAGAAGATTCGTAGCTGGTCATTTTCATGAACCTCATCTTCCCGCTAGCGGGGGTCTGACAACCTCATGAGCTAAATCAATGAATGAGGCATTGGTGGCCATTAGCTCTTAACAAGAGCTCACTTCCAGGCATGATATATACGTATATGTTGCGTTCGTCAATATCCACTCAATAAGGGGTAAGCACATTGTATCATTTTTAAGAGTTTTTGGTAAGACGTCTTTTATAGGGTCAATTGGAATTACAACTTGATGCACTCTTATCATGGAAAAAGCCATACAAAGTTGCTAGAGAGCTTAGAACCCTTTACAGAATTGGTAATACATCTCTCATCTAGCTATCAAACTTGTTAGAAATATGTATATATTTTTATTATTTCTGAATAATTTTAAATTGAATATAAGAGTAGACTTCATATAGGCCTTACATGAGAGTTATCTAAGAAAAAGAATATACAGAATTAATTTACACATTAATTACTTGCACATATGGAAAGGAATCCTATAATTATTTGATAAGTATCATATAATCATAATTATATTTATGCATCGATGTTGCATAAATGATGATGGTTTGAAAAATCAACCAATTAATATATTTAATAGAACCCTTGATCCAAAAGAAAAATGAAGATAAAGCATGCTTGGTGAAGATATCAAGTAATTCTTTCTATTGCTAAATGCCTGACATATAGCTCCTCTAAAATCTCTAATAGAAGTCTTTTTCCATTCAAATCAAGAGAAATAAGCATCTACAACAATAAAATTTTAACATCCAAAGGACAAAATAAAAAAAAAACGTAGCAATTACCTCCATGCAATTAAATATATGTAATCTGAATTGTTAATATTTTTCCAGGCCTTCAGATCATGCTATTAACTGGCTAAAACATCTTGATTCATTAATCTCACGACAAGCGCATTGATTACTGGTGATACGCAATTGGAAATTCTGACTCGCTTCAAGAGCTGGATTAATTTGTTGAATAATTTCAGCCTTGTCAAAGATTAGCGTGTTGAATATATTGAAAGATTCCAACGAATTGGTTGACGTGAATGCCCATTTAGCATGGAAATGCGCTTAATGATGAAATTCAAGGAAAGAGAAGAAGAGGCACTGAAAATAGAAAGTATTTCATGTTGGTGTAGTGGCCGACTATAACAAATTTAATTCAACACAGGTCTGATTCCATTCATTCACGTGGCTTCTTATTTTCTCTCGTTATGGTCTAAAAGCAAAAGGAATCGTAAATTTCATTATGTGATTCATGATATCTTCTCCACATATTGGAAATTCAAGATCCAAGTTATTGATACTGATATTGATCGCTCACTAAAAGGGATTCTCTCATTTGTTTTCGCCCATGGAATTGGCTTTTACGATAGCAATTGTTTTCGTTTTGCCTTGTCTTAGTACGACAATAAGCAGTCACATCAGAGAATGGAACGGAGACTCTAAGGATTAAGTTTAGTCCATAAAACTCATCTTCTATATAATTACTTTGTCGACAGACAATTCGACTCTATAGTCAATAATTTCGTTCTGCTGCTTACTTTACAGTATAATGGAAAGAGAGTCCTTTGGGTGATGCAATTAACAAGATTTGCCCGGCCATTGACGTCCTCAGTGCATAATTCTATTTACTACAAAGTATTTTTCTTTTATCAACGTCTTTGATCTACCAATTACAGATGCTTTTCATCATCTAACTTAATAATTTTCGTACTAATTAATTATATCCATGGGTTTGCAGTTGTGCTCTGATACCTATTGGGTTCGACTCTAGCCAATCTGCAGTCTTGCAGATGGGTTATAGTTACGACACAATTTTATCGACTAATCCGGAAAAGAAATTATACGTTTGAAGCTCTATATACAACAGTTCCACTGCCGGGAACTCTGAAAAGATGAATACCTGTGGCGTAATTTGAGGCTGATTCATTTCTCAGTCTTGTATTAAAAATATCCCCACATTGACAACTTTGAAAGTTAACACAAGATGCAATTGGAAAAGACGAATAAACGTTTATCAAATACCGAAAGAAGCCTACATTATATTTTTCCATAGAATTTTATGGCATTATGTTCATTTTAAATTCTTTTTTTTTTTAGTAGAATTGATGTTAGAAAATACCCCGAAGACATGTTTCCGATTTTTAATTTATCAGAAAAATATCTCGAATTACTCCACTTTTTATCTCATGTTAGTCGTTATATATAACTCAACCAATTTAATTTAATAAAAAGCTATATATTCTATATCAAAACCCTTCCTTAATAAAGTGAAGCCATTTAAAACACATTTATTTATTAAGGTCCAAACCTGAATTCTAAAAGATAATCGTGAAATAACTCAATGAAAATATTAATTTATAGTCCACATATTTTACTTTTACATATTTTAAATTAGTTCTAAGCTATGATTGACTGGCCAATAAAACTATTTCCACGTATCCCGTTATTTAGCTCCAACATTTCTTTTAGTGAGGGGTTTCCTTCTTGGAATCATAAACAATGTTTAGTTGTTTAGTCCTGCTTCTGCTTCAAACTGTGACGCTCATTGGCTCGAACTCCAGCTTCATTTGTTTAGTCCGACGAGTGTGTTAACCTGTTACCTCCACTTTAAATACATCAAAGAGAAGAATGTTTCCAATGAGAAAAATAAATATAGCATTCCAACCTCTGCTGCAGTCCGCTGGAATGTAATCACAAATAATTCAGCAGTCTTACGATACAGCATCGGAAAACAATCTAACGCTAATTTCCTGTAAAGCTATTACATATTGAAGTTGTAAAGTTGCAAATATATACACACAAGTTCGTATAGGAGATTTTTTCAACGAACATTCGGAATAACTTTCATACCCTTTAACTCTTAATCAAAAACTCATTTTTCAGAATTAGACCTTGTCGAACATGGAGAGTAGAGTCCTCAATTGTCAATGAAAAATACCCTCCTCACCACTCTCCCCATAGCTTCCCTCCTTATTGTCCTGTATTTCGCTTTGCTATGTTTGTTTGCCAATGTCACACTTTTAATCTTTCTTATGGGTAAATTAGTTGCTTTTAGATAATAAAAATAAAAATTAAATAAAAGGATATTTATCCTCACAACTGGGGAAGAAAATTCAATCAGCTCCTCCATCTTCAACAGATTTCTTATATTCTGGCTTTAGCTCGTAAGTTCCTTGGTTGGTTCCTCTCTTGTTGTAGACACAGAGCTCGTTTAGTATCTCTTTCAAAAATTGCTGCATAAGAATCGTCATTTATATAAGATAGTAGGTAGAAAAGAATACATGAAATGAAAGCCTAGGCCCCAGTCAGTGAAACCTGTAATATTCACTAAATCAGGCCAACATCATTAGACTCACCAACGAGGAAGTGGGGAGAAAAGAAATATGAACATACCGCAGGTTGATCAGTCTCTTGGACTAGCTGCTTCAAGGCCCAATTTGGTTGTCTTTCAAATAGCTTGAACATGATATCCTCCAATTCCCCACGATCCCTCCTGGTTCTTTTAACGTCTGACTGCTTAACTGGTGCCGTTTTTTTCTTATCCTGCTTGAGGATAATTGACAAAATGACATGAAGTCTTCTTCTAAAGAGGAGCCAATCCTAAATGTGTACACATGCACTAGAAAGACAAAAAAGACTATTTAATTTTATCTGGTAGAATACATGCATGGCTTACAAAAATTTTAGAGCATCATAAACAGACAAAGTGCAAAGACTCCCATACTTATACCCAACCAGCATTTTGTAATTGAACAGCATGTGTCAGCTTACCAAGACTAACCAAGTTCGCACCATTACACATGAATCACTTCAAGAACAGAAGCACAAGTTCCCATTTCAGAATAATGTTTATCAAAGAAGTCAGCATGAAAGGAAAATTGGCACCACACCGCTTGTGGTTTAATGTTAGTGCATATAACAAGTGAAATAAAAGCTATACCTTAGAGGTTGATGAAATTAATCCAACCATCCCAGGCATGGGCCTCATATGCACTCCATGATCATTATTAATAACCTTTCAAACACATCAGACCAGGAATGAGAATTGTTCCATTATCATCAAGAAGAACCAAAATTGCCACAGCTAATGCAAAGGGCAATGAATGCACCACCTGTATTTGTCTATTCTTGATCATGGATTTATTTGTCCTTTCACGGCACAATCTGCCATATTCCTCAATGTTCTTTTCATGAGGCTTCAAGTCAAATTTATGTTCCACCTTCCCTTCCATTGCAACCTTACCTATACAAAAACGCAAACTATATATATAATTTAAAGAAACCAAATAAAGTTCAGAGTCAAAGACTTGCATTACTTATCTATCATTATAGTGACTTCTCGTTCAAGATAAGTATAGTTGTAAAAGATAAAACTTGTGCTGTATGGGTATTGCTCATAGTGTAAAGTCAAACCATAGCTTTAAGCATTTAGCATTCCACCTCATACAATGTTGGCAAATGTTACCACCCTCAAACCAATTAAAGCTGGACTGTACAACTCACTCATCAAAGCTTTTGAGCAAAAACTCATGGCCAACACGTTGGACAATTTCTTTTCTTAAACTGGTTTAGAGGGAATATCATTTGTACAATGTAATCCTAATTCTTTAAAATGTGTTCATAAATATTAGAATCAAGTCGAGCATTCACCAGAATAAGCTGGAATCAAGTAGTGTGTGGCAAGAAATTTATTAGAAGCCCACTTCTCTCTCAAAAAATCACTACTCAACCAATTTTGACAAACGTTCAATCAAACTTCACTGTTATCCCTATTGACGGATTGAAATCCAACATTTATCTTGAGACTAGTTTCTAATAACTGTCAATTGTACAGCATAACCAAATAAATTTTCCAACACTAAATTGAAGTCAGCATTTACTTCAAGTCATAATCATGGACTGGTAAAAAAACAGCAACCAATTTTCACCTCCCAAGACAACATGAGAAACTAAACACGTAACAGAATAACAATTAAGTAAACAGAATTGATAATTACGAATCATTAAACAGGATAAGAACCACAATCTCACCTTGACTTGTCTCAGAGAAAACGCACATTGGAACAAAGTCTTTGAACATATTCAATGAATAACTTTTTGGCATGTTGGCACCATCAGTGCTAGCCATCTCCATAGTGAACTGAAAAGCATAAAAGTAGATACGATTTAAAAAGAGAACTACCAAATGGCAACCAAATCTTCCAACTAAATCCCCATACAAAAGGAAACAATCATTAACAAAATAATTTATCCACACTTTCCTTTATAAAAGATTGATTCTGAAGAGAAAAAAAAAAAATACAATTTTCTATTGTTGTAAGCTAGAAATTTGCACTTAAAGTAATGAAAGTGTCAAGTAAATGATAATATTAAGTAAGACATGTTTACAAACTGCAAATTAAATTGATAGATTGAAGGAACATCTAACAAAATTACAGGTATAATTCACTCGAATGATAGGTTGTACTAGCAAAGCCATGACATCATAAACTTTATACAAATAAATCTACTGCCTCTTAAATTCTTTTCCTTAGCAAGTTTACTTCAGTACAATTGAAAAGCAAGGATTTTCAAAAATTCACTCTACTACGTCATTCAAGCAACTATTACGCGAAAAGAAAATCAACCTATCCAACCACTAATTAAGTAGATCAAGAGACAAACAAAAAATTGGAAGCAGAGATAAATTGGATCCGATTGGGGTACCTGCATGTCGTCGGATTGAAGAGGGTCGAGAGAGAGGATAACCTTGGCAACTGGTTGAGAATCTTGAGAAGCAGCGTGACTTTGCCATGACTTAGCCACTACCAACGGACACTTCATTAACCAAACCGATCTGTCAGCTTTTCCAGTCTCCAAAATACCCTTGCCGCTTCCGTGGTTACTTTGATCATCCTCCATCTCTTTCTTTCCTTCGTTTGTTCTCGAGAAAATTTGATCTCTTTGTCCCCTTTCAGTGACTTGCTAAGGGCTTGACCGAACCCCGCTGAACCGGGGTGAAAGTTACAAGAAAATAAAGTAGCCTAAAACTCGCACCGACTCCTAAACGTGTCAAACGCTGGTTGGTTATCACAATCAGAAGTGCATGTCAAATCCCTAGGCACGAGTACGTGAAAGGAAAAGGTATGTACGTAACAAAATTTGAAACGCACCTGACCCGTCATTGATGTTGAAACGGGTCATTTAGCATTTGATTCGAGAAGAGGAAATGAAAGGCTACATGGGTTCGGCTATGGAGTAGGTGTGTAAATAAAAGGGAACAACGAATTTCTGACATTTCCCGATTTCTCAAATTCGTATTGAGAAATACAATCTAAAAATAGAAGATAATTTTAGGGAATCTTCAATAAAATCAATAAATTTTACTATGAATTTATAATTTTTTATTTTAGTAGATAAAATGTTAACATCAATTTTATACGAAAATTTTATCTTCACAAAAGAATTTACTAAACATTATTTTTGCATGCCATACAAATCTTCAAATCTCAAATAACATTGCATTAATATCATATACAATATAATAATAATGATTCTTTTTTTATTTCACTTGTTTAAACATATGACATCATATAAATTTGCGTGAATGAATATGTATAAATAACTTATGCGTTTAGTATTAGTCATAGAAATATAATTTATTAAAGTTGTTTAAAAAAATTTAGGCCTAAATCGTCATGTCTTCCATAACACACTGACTTGTACATATCAATTCGTAATTGGCATAGAATTTCATATGTAATGATGATAAGATGAGATGTGAAAAACTTCAAATCCCCACTCTCTTTTTTTTTTTTTTTTTTTTTTTGGGATACCTCATGAATCATGATTCAAACTGGAAAATGGAAATGGTGATGCCAAAACGTAGGGAGTAGGAAATGTTCAAAACGGCACATTCTAATGTGTGTTAGATGGGCTTGGCCCAAATTAAAATATCTTCTCTCTTATAGTCGTGGATTGTATTTGAACTTTCTCATAAATGATAATGCCCTTTTAATCTTCTGAATAAATGAAAAATACAGATGTGGTGAGAAAAAGAAGGGAGGGGTGAGTCAGTTTGCGAAAATGGAGAATATGACGACAAGCAACAATTTCTGTGGGCCACACCGTTTTCATAGTCCAACAACCATACACGAGGCACCCATTTCTGTTGTATTATGACTCCAATTTCAGACGACCAACCAATGGGGACAAAGTACGTGTCAACATTGTATTAGCTCATCAAGCACACACTTTCCTATCTTTTGGGAAACTACATATCTATCGGCACTTGGCAATCGCTTCATTGTTCGTAGTCCACGCTCTGTCATTCGAATGGATCGCTTGGTTCTCTCCTCTCTTATCCTCCTATTGCCTCTCTTATCGTCTGTAGTCGCGTGCACTTTAATATCCAATGACCTTGACGATCTTTTGATCAGGCAAGTGGTGTCATCGGACGGTGACGATCATCTTCTTAACGAGGAACACCACTTCTCGGTCTTCAAATCAAAGTTCACCAAAACTTATGCTACCCAAGAGGAACACGACTATCGATTCGGTGTCTTCAAGGCTAACCTCCGTAGAGCCAAGAGACACCAGATGCTCGACCCCTCGGCCGTCCACGGTGTCACCAAGTTCTCAGATTTAACGCCATCTGAGTTCCGCCGTCAGTTCCTTGGCTTGAATAGACGCCTAAGGCTCCCGGCTGACACTAATAAGGCTCCTATTCTTCCCACAAATGATCTTCCCGCTGACTTCGATTGGCGCGATCACGGCGCCGTTACGGGCGTGAAAGACCAGGTAATTCGTATGCTGATGCTACCGTCTCTTTCAAGTTACCAAAAATGAGATTTTCGCAAAATAACAATAACACATGAATACCTATGGTCAAATACAGGGTGCGTGTGGATCGTGCTGGTCGTTTAGTGCAACCGGGGCTTTGGAGGGAGCTCACTTCTTATCAACTGGAGAGCTATTTAGTCTGAGTGAGCAGCAGCTTGTGGATTGTGATCACGAGGTTTGTTCCCTCTTTTTATTAGGTCATTGCTAGTTAGGTCATACTATTATTGTCATATGGTGTATGCTAAAATCTTTTCTTGACAATTCTGGAATTTATTATTGTTAAATGTGTAGAATCTCACTAGTTTGTTTGATAGGATGTGATCTGGAAATTGTTGTGTTGAATGTGTAGAATTTTACTTTTATGTTGATAAGACTGGTCACAAAGGGTTAGTTCAAGGGTTTTAAGAGAGATGTTTAGATATCATCTTTGCAATATATATTCTTTTTCTTTTGGGAGTTCAGTGGGGAGTTCATGGGTTGATCCAAGTTGGAAGACTTTAACCATGGATAATCAAATCAAACTTGTAAATTATTCTAACCCAAAGAAAGCTCGGGCGTTGTTGAAATGTATAAATAAGGATAAACAATCTTGATGGCAATTTGTTGCTTCTTTCTTGTTTGAAGAGTATATGATTTGGGCAATCTAAAGGGAGTGTGATCGAGTCAGTTTTTTGTTTTTTTTTTTATTGTGAAATGAGGGTGTATGCCTTTGCGTTCTCAGAAATCGACTCTGTTTTTCTGGTTTGCCTATGATGTTGGATATGTAGGCTGCTTGGCCAGCTCACTCTGAAGTCATTTGACAGTTTACAATTTGACTAACATCAATAGTTTTTTCTAAGACCAGTCTTTTATCTTTTTGCAGTGTGATCCTGAAGAATATGGTGCATGCGACTCTGGGTGTAATGGTGGGCTAATGACGACTGCCTTTGAGTACATTCTCAAGGCTGGTGGGGTTGAGCGAGAGGGGGACTATCCTTACACTGGGACTGATGGCGGGTCCTGCAAATTTGATAAAAGCAAAATTGCTGCTTCGGTAGCTAACTTCAGTGTTATATCCACTGATGAAGATCAAATTGCTGCAAATTTGGTGAAACATGGCCCTCTTGCAGGTAACATAGCTTCCTTCTTCCACAAGAAGCGACTTATGTTTCATTTTCTGTTTCTTGGCTGGTTTTGTGGTTGCAGAAGAGTAGCTTAGGAGACCGATAATTATGGTTTGAGTGATGACAGAATTTGCGTTGACTATGTTGTTTCGGTTTTGCAGTGGGTATCAATGCTGTTTTTATGCAAACATACATTGGAGGAGTCTCATGCCCATACATCTGCGGGAAGCACTTGGATCATGGAGTACTTATCGTAGGATATGGATCTTCTGGATATGCCCCTATTCGCTTCAAGGAGAAGCCGTACTGGATCATTAAGAATTCCTGGGGAGAGACCTGGGGAGAGAATGGATACTACAAGATCTGCAGGGGACGCAACATATGTGGAGTGGACTCCATGGTCTCCTCTGTAGCTGCTATTGTCACCAACTCGCACTAGATGTTATCTATATTTATGGAGTTTGTTTTAGGCAATTGGAGCTCCTGTAAGTGGAAGTGTAATATGTATAATAATAGGATCTTCTCTTAGCTATACGTCTGGAATCATAAGCATGCTTGGACTGAGGCAGGAAATGCTCTTCGTACTTATGCATACGTTAGCACGCCTGTCCGTCTTTTTTATTGCAGTGTATGCTACAGATCTTAATCGTTTGCCTTAATAATTAATTTAGTAACGATATCTATGATCAGTGTACAACCTTATATTAAACATTTTCTTTGTTCTGTTAAGCCAAATTCTTGTAGATCTACACTACATGCATGCTATACTATAACGTCTCAACTAAACTTTGTTATTTGATTTTCGCCCTTTACATCTTATAACTGTTCGCTCAACAGGATTTTTTTCTCCTTTAATTCTTGGTATAATAAGCTGGAAAAGCTGTCTGAGATTCCTGTGGTAGTGTGGTTTCCCACAATTGAGTAAACAAATCCCAAATGTGATATCTCGAGCGGTTTATAATTTGCCCAAGGGAGATACTATGGAGTACTATAAAAGAATTGCTGCGATCATCTGCTTCAAAACTTCTTGTTGGAATCACCAATCCCCATCAAGTTTCTATTTTTCGTAGCGCTCTTAATTAAAATAGTTTGCTCCAATTGGTGAAATTTCAAGTGAACAATAAGCAGAAATCTTCAACAGAGAAAACAAAATTAGAAACCAAATGAAAGAAATTAAGCCTGGATAGACAGATTTTAGGTCCCCGGATATCTTATCCTTTACTGGCACGTGTTCCGTTAATAATTGTTATACTAATTGCTTTACTAGCAATTGAAAAATTCGAAATTCGTTTTCACACTGTTTAGTTTAGAAGGCTCAGCTCATTGTTATGATTATTAATTTCCCACGAGCAGGGCATGTAATTAAAAATGAAGGATTCATTGTGATTAGCTAAATTCTTTCATCCTAACTACCACCCCCTTTCATTTTCAAGTCCTACCACAAAATTTACAGCATCTGCATACGTGGACTCCGTAATTCATAATTGTTGCCAGCCGGAGTAACGCGTCGTCTTCTGCAATGCAATCTTCCCACAACAAAACTAAAATCAATTTCTTTATTGATCGAAACACTTGATGCCGCAATTTTGAAGACTAACATCAACTTGACATGTATAATTATATATATATGTTAAAACTTACAGAAGAATAAGTAAAACAATATAAGTGGTGAGGCGCAATTCAAATTCATCGTAAGCAAGGATAATAAGATGTTTTTCAAATAGGATGGAGCATGGAGATATTAAACCAAACTTTAGGGTAGTAATTACCGATATGGAAAAATGTATGTATGAGAAATGAGATTTTTTTGTTCTTTTTCTTTATATTAAACTCACCCTACTTAAATTCGAACTCTTTGGGATAGGGAGAACGCTATTAAATCATCAAGCTACATTCTGTGAAGAAATATATATATATATATATATATATATATATATATATATATATATAATTTTTGAAATTAAAAAATTTAAATTCTTTTGGTTCGTTTATAAAATTTAATGATGAAATTTTAAAGTCAAATAATATCCAATGTTGCCAACTTTTCCACCATCTTTGTCCTTGAATTGAATGCAATTGTTAATGCTTAATCTTAGGGCTGTAGGAAGACCTTAGTATAAAATTATAGTACCTCGACGAAAATACCTATCCGAAACCACCATGCCTGCTTTAGGTTCCCTGTGGCTAGAGGTAAAGAGGCCAACCTGAATGCATGACTAACGATTAGACCCCATCACGCACAAGTAGTTGAACTGACTTCAAAGATCTTCTCTAGAAGGAGAGCGAAGAGTTCACACTTGACTTAAGGGTCAATGTGGCCGGAGAAAAAAACTTAAAATCAGAATGCCTTTAAGGTCCCACAAGTCCTTTGTCAAATGATAAATGAGGGAGCCCGTGGTTGTCTTAGGGATCCATGTGGTCGAAGACAGGGAGGATCAGAGAGTAAACAGCTAGCGGACTTCTCCATCTGACATCTGGCTATAAGGTTGACAGAGTTAGCCTATTACTTGTTAGGGAGAAAGACCATTAATAGGAGAAATGGTGTCATGAGAGAGAAAATATTGCCCATTTTCTGAAATAATAAACAATAACCGCCACATTTTTAGAAGCTTATAAAAGAGAAACCCTGACACCGGAAACGGGGGATGCCGTTTTAATAATTTGAATACATACGAGCACTCACTGGTAATTTTAGAAAGAATACGTATAAATGATTTTTGTCAATTAGATATTTTTTGTTCTCAATTTTTATTGCGGGAGTGACTTAACCCGATTCTGTCACCTCAATTTTTTTATTTATTTATTTATTTATTTTTTATTATTATTTTAATTATCGAGATAATATAATTTCAAAATTTAAAAAATAAGAGAATCAAATAAAAAGAGTAGACGTACTACTCTAAAAAATACATAAATTTTTCATCACATTAAGAAGTATCTTATCCTATAAATTATAAATATTTATTATGCCATTCTAATTCGACGTAAAAAAGTGATAAAAGGATCTATCGAATGATCATACTGTATTTCGTCTAATTAAGCTCCTGTTCTCCTATGTTCACACGTGCGAACTCCTATAAATGGTGGAATCGCTACATAAAAAGGGGATTCTGCTCTGATTCTAGCCTTTAGAGAGAAAAATGGAGTTTCACTAGTGTCGACTAACCCTCACTAAAGACATTCCTGAACCCACTATCTCGGGTCAGTAAATAACTAAAAAAATACTCCAACTCCGTTCTCTCTTTTACCTGATATTAGATAATATACCGACTTGAGTATCGGAGTTTATTTGCCAGTAATCCGACTTCACTCTTAGCTCGTTTTCTCTTTAATTTCAGGTAGCTTCTGAAGTCAACAATTCCGGTAGGTATCACTTTATACAGTCTTTACGTTAACAGCAACAGTAAAATCTGTGTGGTGTGTTAAGTTTTTCGTCCATAAAAAATTTAGACATCAACAGCTGGCGCCATATGTAAAAAATGAGCTAAAAGTCTGAATAAGAAACTTGAAAAGTATTTAATGCGAATATGACAGAGAATAATCATATCCGTCTTTCGAAGAAAGTGCAGAAAGAAAAGGCTAAGGGTCCTTTAAATATTAGTAAAAAAGGAACTGCTACAGAATCATTCGACGAGAACGAGGTACAGGATCACCATGCTGAAAGTCCAGTCAGTCGAGCGACTATTAGAACCGAAGGGTGTGAGTCATGGTAGATGAAAGAGGGGCCAACAGAGCATGCAAAAGAGACTGATAACCAGAAGATTCTTGAGCTAAAAAATAAAAACTAATAGCTAAAAAAGAAAGCTGCAAGATTGAGAGCGTTAGTTTGGTGGCAAAAATACGAAGAGAGCCACCAAATCATACCAGAAGCCTCAGAGGTGAAGGCCGACTATCCTCAAGAGAAAAGAGGTCGAAAAGCCTAGTACCCAATCAGAGGAGCTGCTATTAAGAATACTCATTTCACCAGTCTGCAAAAAGGGAAGAGCAAGGCTGATGCCCACGACGGAACAAAAATGGACGGTGGGAATGAACCAATAATGTCCGTTACTCCGTACAGCTCTAAAATAGATCCAAGAAATGCTATCAAACTAAGACATACTACGGTAAACTTGCGGTTATAATTCAATGAAATCAGATTTCGAGATTACAGTGCCCATCTTACTGACCCACAGATTAAAAAAACTTGTGTCAAGAAAATACTAGAGAAAGTTGGGATCGAAGAAACAAAGGCAAGTTTACTGAAAAACATGGGCAAAAATTTCGAGACAAAGAAATACAATGACTCCCCTTTCACCAAGAATATACTAGAGTTAACCATCCCCAGAAAGTTTAAGATGCCACAGATCACGCTCTATACAGGAAAGACAGACCCCACTCTATATCTAGACATCTTTAGGGACATAATATATATTCAAAGACTAAGCGAGCCCCAGATGTGTTGATTGTTTTCATTGACGTTGGAAGGATAATCCAAAGTGTGGTTCAGAAGCCTCCCAAAAGGCACTATTAGGAGTTTTCGGTAGTTAAGCTAAAATTTTGTTGAAGAATTTTAAGACACCATTGAGACCACACGTAGCACAAGCGCTCTTCTTCTGTTGTAGCAGGGTCCTATTAAGAGCTTTCAAAATTTTGTATCAAGATACAAGCAGATAATACAATTGGAGGCTTTCCACTGCCCATTCGTATTAGAAGAATTAAGGATAGGGCTCCGAGTAGAGAGGGGATGGTATGATATTAAAAAGCGATCAGTTACCACATATGAGACCCCCTAAAGAAAATCATTTAACGAAATAGATATAGAGGACCAGATATTCCTGAGAAAGCAAGAGAAAAAGGTGAATCGCCCCGAGCAAAATGATAGGGCACTTTTTTTGAGGGAAGATTTGAGGAAACATAAACATACCAATTGGAAGAATAGAGGCAACAAGTATTTCCGATAATTCAAGCAAAGAGACATAGTCAAAACACTCGTCTCAAATAGAGAACAGCATTAAGTCGCTCATGGGGCGAAAGGAGTTTCACTCAGTTGAATGTTCTCCTCTTGCAAGCTCTATACTATACAAAAGATCACTGGCTCTATGTGATAGAGCTGACCCCGATCAGGTCTAAAAAGGTTAATATTCTCAACGGTCGATTTTGCGATTATCACGTGTATTACGAGCATAGCACCGATAATTATTTTTATTTGAGAAAACAAATTAATCTCTTAATAAAGATTTGATACTTGGATCAACTGCTGGCTGATCCTGAGGTTAGGGAGCCCCATCAAACCAAGAAGCATCGGACTTTAATGATATCAAAAGGGCCTACTATGGTAAAAATTGAAATCGATTCAGGAAGAATTATTCTAGATATTCACTACCAAATTTCAATAATGATTTCCACATCATGAACATTCGAGAGGCAAAAAGACCAAGGGTTGTATTGGTGTCAATAATATTTACCAACGCGAATGAGGTAGGTGTGCATTACCCTCATAATGATACCTTAGTAGTTACAATGGGGGTAGGCAAAAAAGAAGTTAGCAAAATTCTCATTGATATAGAAAGTTTGGCTGACATCATCTTTAAGAACACCTTAGATGCATTGGGCATCGAGGACGTGAGGTTAGGGAATCCAGAATTTACTTTATATGATTTTGGGGGATCCTGTGTTACGCCTTTACGTCTGGTGTCTTTACCAGTAACCATGAAAGACAAGCCCCACTAGAGAATCACCATGATCGAATTCTAAGTAGTAGATCTACCAATGACATCTTCTATCATACTGGATTGACCATTTCTCCGAGCTACCAAAGTAGTGAAAAGTATCTATTATCTAAAACTGAAGTTTCAGATTAGTAACGAAGTTGGCAGAGTACAAAAAACCAAAAGGAACATGGTCATGTTTTGCAATCTCCTCCAAGCCTATCCATTGTATTTTTAAGAGAAATTGGGATTAAGAAAATAAAAAAGCTGAGGATTATAGTTTGGGACAAGCAGGGATAAGTCGACAAGAGAAAAATAAAGCTCTTTTTAACGACAATCCTATTATTGAGTTTACGAAAGAATTAAGAAAAATAATCGTGGATAATCCTAACCCCCGAAAAATTGTCCAAATCGGTGCCCATCTCACCTATAACGAGACCCAGATGATGGAAAAGTGCCTTTGTCAGAACAAGGATGTATTTGCATGGAGCCCAATGACATGCCCAAAATAAACCCAAAAATCATCACACATAAGTTATAAATACGACCCTCAATAAAACCCATAAAACAAAAAAGAAGAATATTTAATTAGGAGAGAAGGCAGGCCATTTGTAAAGAGGTCAACAAACTTCTAAAGGCAAGGTTTATTAGAGAATTTCGTTATCCTGACTACGTAGCTAATGTGATTATAGTGAGAAAGGCGAGTGAAAAATGGAGAATGTGTGTTGATTTTATCAACTTAAACAAAGCATGCTCGAAAGACAGCTTTTCTCTAGCTCAGATTGATCAGCTGGTGGACGTCACGATCGAATATCAGCTCCTAAGTTTTATGGATACTTTCTCCAAATACAACTAAGTAACCATGCATCCTTCTGAGAAGAAAAAGACTTTACTTGTCACTAATTAAAGGTTATATTATTATTGAGTAATGCCGTTCGATTTGAAAAATGTTGGGACTACCTTTCAATGTTTGGTTAATCGGATATTCAAGCCTCTTATAGGCTCGGCCATAGAAGTTTATGTAGATAACAGATAACCAAGTCGAAAGAAAGGCATGACTATATTAGGCATCTGGAGGAAACTTTCATTTTCTTAAAAAAATACAGTATGAAACTAAACCCAAAAAAATGCACTTTTAGTGTCAGTTCGGGAAAATTCTTGGGATTTATTATTAGTGAGCATGTCATAGAAACAAATTCTCAAAAGGTAAAGGCAATCTTGCAGTTAAAGTCACTCTCTACAGTAAAAGAGATGCAGAATTTAGCGAAAAAGATCGTTGCACTTCATCGATTCATCTCCAGAGCGACGGACAACTGCCTTAAGTTTTTTCAATTCATCAAGAAGGAAAATATGGCAGAATGGATGCCAGAATGTGAGATTAGCTTCTAGGAATTAAAGTAGTATTTTACCACAATTTCCATATTAACAAACCCAAAGTTTAGAGACGTTCTTTACCTATATTTAGCCATTAGTGATCGTGCTGTCAGCACTATCCTGATAAAAAAAGATGAAAATAAAGTATAAAAACTAATCTATTATGTGAGTAAATTATTTTTTAATGCAGAGACCAAGTAGTCGGAGCCGAAAAAGTTAGCGCTGGCCTTGATAATCACAACCAGAAAGCTTTGCCTATATTTTCAAGCCTACCAAGTTATTATCCTTATCGATCAGCCCTTAAGGCATATATTGCACTAACCCAATCTTTTAAGAAGGTTGGTGAAGTAGTGCGTTGAGCTAAGTGAATTCGATATAGAGTTCAAGCCACGAAGTGCTGATAACATTAAAGTAAAAGGGGATTCACAACTTACGATGCAGCAAGTAAATGTCAATTTCGCGTAATCATAACAAACATGCAATGCTACCTTGCATTGGCTAATGAATAAGTGAAAAGATTTGGCTAATCTGAGGCTGAATAAATTTTCAGGATAGAAAATGGCATCTACATTAAACTGACTTATTAACTGGAGGAAGGGTCACGGCATGCATAGGCAAGGGACCCAAATAGCTCAAATGGGACAGAAAAAAATTCATTATATCTCAACCCAGTGTAGATTGAGAACAGCACCATCATCATTATTACATGACAGCCACCAAAAGCCATTTCAATGATATCTCCAAGCTTCTATTAGGTAAAATAAATAAATATTCAACTAAGCTGAACCCACATAACAACTACTGTTTACCATCAACAACCAAGACATAATGCACCAATTACCTGAGACGAAAATTTCTTTTCTCTGATAATGAAATACACTGTTGCAAGTAACAAACATCTACCATGTCCCCAGTCACCAACGTTACAGCAAAAAGAAAAGGATGTGACAATTGTGTATACACCAGGATTTGCCTCCTGATACTCTGCAACCCTGCAACACTCTTGTATTAGTGCATTCTTAAGTAAAATGATTATTTAGCACTAGGAAAATTAACAAGTCCAAGTTATATGTAAAATAATATCATAAGGTTCCTGAAATGGGTAATAATTATCTTATAGCTCTGCCTGGGACACAAGCAGCTGATGGCCAAATGACTAGATTCTGCGATGCAGTTTGAAATATATCGATAGACAAATATCATCACCAATGGAATTGACTGGATATTGCAACTAAATGCAATGGCATGTAATTTAGTTTTCACGATAAAAACTACAGAGAAAGCTAGCTGAAATCATATCAGTGCTTGGCCCACGCACTCTATAATTACTTGTACATAGATATGCAATACTTGGACCACGCCAAGAAGTCAGTTCTATCATAATAAACATTAAAACGCCAAGAAGTCAGTTCTATCATAATAAACATTAAAAGTCAAAATACAGTAAAATAGAACATAAGTCTGTTAAGGTGCATCCCCCAAAATAAAATTCAAGCTGACAACATTAGATGGATTACAGATCATTGTCGGGGAAGCAAATAAACATTTGCATATCTTACAAGGCATACTAGTTGCCATGATATAGCATTTTGGTTTCATTTACATTGCATAGCAGTTAGCAGCTCCTGAGTGACTCACCCATATGCGTCGACAATTTCTTGAAAAGCAGAAGTAAATTTACTAGTCTGGAAATAGGTTGGTGGAGATTCTTTTGTTTGCAAAACCTGGAATATGGCCCCAATCTGTGGGTTGCTGTCAATGGTTGCTCGCTGTAGAGTATTTTGGATCCGCAAAATTCAACCCTAAGGTAATTAAATATCCAACATTAAGTAGTACTAGGATTCAACTCAGGCAATCAACATTAAACAATGAACACAGCACACAACCAGTACAGGAACTAATACTGATTAAAAAAAAGGCAAAACTCTTTTTTTGTTTACTTCATAATTTTTTAACTGAAAAGAATAAAAATAACAAACCTGATTTGCTGCAGAAACAGGAGACCATCCTTCTGCAACAAGACACTTCTTTGTCACATTCCTGCTAAGCATATTTAACACGAGATAAATTGCCTTTTCCTTCTTCCCCTATGTAAGTCAAAGCAAACAAGGTTACATCCATACACTCAGGTCAACTCAAAAGCGGCTGATCCCACTACACAGGCACAAATGTCTACATGCAGAAACAAAAGAAGAGAGCATATTTGATGTTAATGTTTCATTTGAAATGACAATATCAATTCAAAAAAAAGAAACGAACCTGAAGGTTCCATTGCTCAAATGGATAGCCAATTGTATGTAACAGATTGCTCCGATGCATCAGCCCAGCATCTATGGTTGTCTTCAGCTCTGAAAGTCTTCCAGGCACCTAGAAATTATAGTTAGAAACTTTAGATTGCATTGTAATTAATAAACTAATTCATAGTAGGACGGAGATATAAAACTACTCAGAACAAGGACTTCCATGAAGATGTAACCTGACCCACATTTATATAATTATTATCTATTCATGTAGCTATGAATTCAGTTTCTTAAGACCAGCATAAGGTTATGTCACTCTAAGAACTGAAATTGACCCAATTATTAGCAATGAACAAAAGCAGCCCCGCACCCACTCACCCATCAAAAAAGAAAAAAAACAACTAAATCAGTCTCTACAAAGCAAGAAATCAAATTCAAAAATCAAACGGTGAGGAAGTAAACAAACATAAATAGTT
>JAWDEX010000003.1:2929611-2961725 GCA_035221805.1 Trichilia hirta | reverse complement strand
GTGATGAATGACTTTCTTTATATTTTTTAGTCTATTAATTGTTTGTTGCACGCAATGGAGTTTAAAGTTTGATCAGTACCCAACAAGAGCCAGTAAGAAAAACTGAAGGAGAAAATTGAGAGTAATAGCCGGCCTCTCCTTCCTGAACAAAAGAAGAAATTTGAAACTCCGTTTCATTTAAGCGTTGGAGAAAGTAAATAAAAACAAAGGCGAAGAAAATATATATAAGGGTCATCAGTTTTATACTTTTCCAGGAAATATGCGAAAGGAAGGAGCAGAAGCAAAGCGATGATGTTCCTGTAAACTGGGAATACAAGCTTGCTAATACCCATATTAAGTGCAGCTCTAGAGACCACATGGAAACCAGCATAGCCAAACTGCAAGGCCAACATGGCCATGTGCAGCTGAAGTCTTTCAGGCACAGAACACCACATTCTCCTTGAAGAAGTTGAACCAACTGTATCAGCCATTGACGCTAGCTAGCAAACTGGAAAACTTGATGGTAATTAAAACAAAGCAACTTCAAAGAAATGAAGAGAAGGGAAGTATGTGTGAGGAGTTGGGGAAAGAATTGATGGGTATAAATATAGTTGAGGAAAGGCAAAGTAATTATGAAAGTATGGCCCACCTGGCGCCATAAAAAACGTTATATCAACTGTTACTTGACCTCGCAATGTTTTTTGGCTGTCTCCCACATTCTTCTCTATTCCACCCTCCTTGGCTGACAAGACAACCCTCATCCCACTACTACATTACATACGTCAACAGAGAAAGTAAAAGAGAAAGAATAAAAAAAATTGAAGAGAGAAGGAGACAAAGAACTTGAGATTTTTATCTAAGCAGTTCTGTTTTGGCAGCATGCCATTAATTATGATAATTGAAGGATGAAGAAAGAGCGATAACCGTCATCGATAGATAGCGCGCACGGGGGAGGGGGGGAGGGAGGGGGCCCCACGCGTTCTCAATTTATCACCCCCCATTAAATTTCTAAACCCCACCAAACATCCATTACTAAACTATTGTGTTTTACTAGCTTACACGGTCCATTATTTTAATACATACTTTATTGTCAGTATATACTTTCGTTACATTTATACTTCTTGAGAGTGGAAATTTCTGGTACTTTGTATATATAATTAATTTACTTTCTCGCCGTACAGGTATCATATAACAATCTTGACCATTCATCAAATAATCCCATTAATTATCCATTCAAATATCATTAATTTGCCATCTCATAATGTTGCAAAGATTACTTCTTATCGCTGTCTAGCTAAAGATATTATTTATTTATCTTCATATGGTTGAGATTACACAGGCAAATTGATTTTCAATGCTAAAGCCAATTCGACGAGAGCTCCCTTTTAGATAAAGAAGATAGAAAAGCATAGGCCGGTTTGGTAGAGGAGGCCATAGTTTAAAACAGTAGCCGGCAACTGAAGGAATCCATCCCCTTTTTTCCGGTATATAGTATAAATCAATAGGGACCTTTGTTAATTGTACTAGCTTCTCTTAATTAATTGAATATAAGGGTCTTTATCTTTCAAAATATAAGAAGTTATTCTTCACCTTAAGGAACGTAATGAATTTTCCTCTAAGGTTCCCACTTGAAAAATTTTGCCAATTGTGTGTTGTGTTTTGATATCAACTCCCTTGCTTTAAGAGACATGCTGTCCCCCTCAATAGAGACGGCCATCATTCTAAAATTCAAAAAAAGAAGCCCGAGCACTGTCCAAGAAGAATATATCAAACTTTTGATCTTTGAAAGTATTATTTATCTGACAGCAATATTTTGCCTTAGCTTGCTTTTTCTAGTATATACATTATAATTCGTAATAATTAATAAAGCTGATGATATGAGTATAGGATTTGAGAAAGAAATTAACTGGGTCTGACCCGGCCTGCACGAACCAGTCGGAGACCACCCTGGTCAATCCAGTCGTGATCTTAATTACATTTGTACAACTTCATTCTCTTTTGGTTACATAATTACATGCCTGACAGCAAAAATAGATTTTTTTAGCACGAGAGAATCTTCAAATTCAATCTTTTGGTCGAGCTCTCACTCCAACCGTTCACTCCATCAAAAAAATTCCTTTCTTTTTTTAATAAAAAAAACTAATATTCTTTTTAATTTAATAAAATATTATTTAAAGATGAACCCAAATCCTATGTTGTCGATAACCATTGTGATGTTTTTTTTTTTAATAAGAAAAGTTTAAAGAAACATGGAAGGGGATTCTTTTTGGCTGACCTAATTAATTAAATCTCAAACATTTATTTGGATTATAAAAACATAAAGCTTAAAGAGATACCTAGCTATGGTGCAAATGGTTAGACAATAAAGAGACTAGTGGAGTTGTAGTTTATCTATGATTCTACCTTTAAAAAGAAAAAGGAATGATATTGATACATATAGATATTTCCTTAGGCCAGGAATTTATGGAAGGGATTCATCACTTCAACGTCATAATTATTATATTCCAATTCAATTAATGAAATGAATTCAGTACTATCTATAAAATTGAGGAACTTGGCGATTTGGTGACACCAAGGCAACATTACATTTGCACATAGGATGCGTACGTGGCGCTTTGACAGCTAGGATTTGGTCCAATTTCTTACTATCGGCCGGACTCAGACCCGATCTCCAACTAACGTGATGCCGGTTATTATTCATGTGAGGTCTCATCATTCTCTAATTGGGTCGAAAAAATTAGAATAGCGGATGAATCCTTTATGAGATTGTAATAGATTTAATGTAATTTTTGCTTCATATGTTTTGTATCATAGTTACCATTTGTAAGAAAATTAATTATACTGATTGATTTTAATTATGCTCATTGTTTATTGAATTTTACCAAGTATATAAGTTAATAAATATTGGAAGAATAAAAAATAAAAAATAAAAGAACATAATTGCGAGTTTCAGTTTCCACAAAATATTTGATTGATTACAGCTAATTGTTATTCTGATTGATTTATTGATCTTTCCCAATTAAATCACCCAGTGAATATTGGAAGAAATTGCTTTAGAAATCAAGAATTATTCCAGCCTATATATATATATAACCTACTCTTTGAGGACAAATAAATCTTTATCAATTTTATTTGTTTCGGGGTTTAGTTCAATGTCCTCCTCTCTACTAATTTTTCTTTTATAATAAATTTGCCTCCTCGCTGAGATACTAACAATAATAAAAGTAATGAGGGTAGATGAAGTTTAAGAATAATAGTTGAAACTTGTTATTAAGGTTCAACTCCTGAAAGACTTTGTCACGCCAGCAGAATTACGAATGAGGTTCAAAACAAGCAGCCCCTTCTTAATGCATATAATTGGCAATAATAATGTCGATTAAGAACTGACTATAAATCTTTTCATTAATTGTCTTGACTCTTCCTTAACTTTGAAATTCACATGTTCCTACGAAACATCGTTGATTGAAGATTTTAGGTTGTCTGCATTCTGTGTGCTTTGGTTGGCCAGCAAATGAAACTTAATAATCATATTAGTTATAAAAGAATGCAGTCCTCATCACTACTTAACATGATGTTCAACACCTTCCGGCCAGACAACGTGAACCTTTTGTTTGTCAAGTTCACGACTGATCGAGTCTCATTAATTTTGCTTGGACAGTAATGCTATTCTGATCAGAAAATAGGTGGAATATGTTAAGTCATTTTCAATGTGGGTTCTTTAGATATATATGAACAATGAACCTGACCATCACATTTCTATTACATTCATGTATAACGATTGATATATATGTAAGATTAATAATTAATTAAAGCTTCTAGATAGATTATGTGATGCCAAGTATAATGGTTCTGCCTCTTGCTAAGTAACCTGAATCACTTGGCTTGAATTTATGCATGACCCTCATTACTAAAGAATGGGTCATAGTTAACTTTTGATTGCAACATTACATAGGTAATCACTAACTTGATGCAACAGCTCACCCAAATAACGTTGTTTGGTTGTATTTGTAAAACAAAAATACATTTTTGATGCATGTTAAGGAAGATGTATTTTCGAAAAACAAAAAGATATTTTTTTAAAATTTAAATAAAACCCGAATAATAGCATTTTTGTTGTTTACTATCATTTTCAGAAATATGTTTTTCAGAGTTAAATACAATTTCTTCTCAAAAAAATAACTTAAAAAATTATTTTAACAAATACTACCAAATACATAATATCTAAAGCATTATTCATTTGTTCGATCTTTATTAATCTTAATTTCAGCCAAATATTAAAGAAAGAAAACGAAAGGGAGAAAGGAAACCCCTCAATTATTAACCTGGAAGAACCTTACTTGCTGTCAAAGCTTTACGATGATCATGTCCAATGGCATATGCTTGCTATTCAGTCTAAACCCAGCCCCAGGAGGTCTCTTTAATTATTTGCGTTAGAATCGTTGGAATCAAAATTGATAATATATATCATACGTTGAATAGTATCGTATCATGCGGTTGACAGATCTATTGTTTGAACTGCGGACAACCGGCCACCCTAACATTGACCTGAAAATCGATTAAGATGTACATCAAATACGCCTTGTGATATCTTTATTTGCCTGTAGAATGTCATATCATGCGGCGAAATTTCAAGAAAATATTTGTGTAAGAGCTACGCATCACCATAAAATTGACCCACTAACTCAACTTGAGCCCTTGAAACGATCCTGAAGCACGATCGCTTTTAATTTCTTTATGCAGAGACCAACTTGAAATCAAAATTATATACTGGAATGAAGCTACTTTTCTTTTTGATGGGTTGGAAGATATCCTGTGAAAACATGGGTTGTCACTAGGGATACTCGAATCAGCAATTTATCACATGGCTATTGTTATCAAAATTTTTCTAAAATATCTGTTTGCTTTTGGACATAGAAAACAACAACACTACTTAAGAAATGGAGTACTGATATTGAGAACCAAAGCAGCTACCTTTGGAAAGATACTTTTATCTTTATGTGAATTGGCTGATCTTTTAATGTCTTCGCTTAGTAGCAGAAAACAGCAATAGTGATTCTCTTTATTGCTTTTGTTTGGCTCTTTTGGCAAATAAAGTGATTCCACCCACCATACACACGATACACGAAGGTTAAGAAAGAGAGATTTGGTGAAATAGTTTCTCATCATGCTTTTGAGTTTTTATTGTTATTTTTATCATTATCAAGAGACCCTACATGATTAGATAGGTTCATATAATTTTCACAAATTGCGTGTGCTAGTGCTATTACTAAAGGTTTTATCTGTCTATATAATGCATTAATCGATGCCAATTGTTGTTGTGTTTTACCTTTTTTGACTGAAAATAGATTACTTGATGATTACGGCATTAATCAACAGTTCATCAAAATTGACCACTTGATAATTTTTGTATGACTTGCTTTTGCCTTTTCCCTTGGTAATACTATTTAATTTATAAGTTAGTTAAGATTTGCAAACATGATCTTCCTAAAAAGTATAACTTGGGTAATTTAATATTTGATATTACTTCTACTCTACCACATGCTACAATTATGTTGTTGTCCTCGTCGTCTTTTTTAAATTAAAACCTCATCAAAGGAGTCGAAATAAATAGATTCTGAAAATATGCATTAATATTGAGAACTAGCTAAACATTCATTTCAAAGATTATTTCCTTGGAAATCTACTTGCATGTAAATTACAATCAATTAATGTTATTTCTATAAAAATAATTCTAGAGCTATTGCAATAATTAATTTAAAGTATATATGGTCATATATAAAATTCAATTTACCCCTAAATTTTTTCTTATTTAGTTAATTAGGATTCCGGTTTTTTACTCCATCCATTGATATTAATTTCGTTTCATAACCTCTCAATCCTTCTTTACTGAAGATCTATTTTCTTGTATTTATATTTTTGTTAAAATCTAAGTAAAAATCCAATTTAATAGTTGGATCTGGAAATTTTAATCCACTTTGCATGGAGGGATTCATTACGGACAGGAAGTTTTTCTTTTTCTTTTGTCTCTGATGGGGATATGAGAGGATTGATCGGGTGTCTAAGTCTAACTAAGCCATAAGGAAACTTCGTCAATCATTCTCCTTTTAAATGTTCAGGTATCTTCTATTATATGTTCCCTTGCTAGAATAAATGGAAATGTCTCCTCTTTCTATTACTACCAGTGGAAATGAAAGATTTAAAATCATGCGTAAACGTGTTCATTATCTGTTCCATATTTTTTGCACATATACAATTTGTATGAAATTTCATCACCAAATTCTTTCTTTTAGGAGCCATCAATTGTTCACAACTATATACGTATACCGTCTAAGATAAGTTGATCGTGGCTACTAAATCAGTTACAACCAAGTTTTCATATGCAATGTCTTGAAGCTCAAGACATTCTGAGGAAGCTGATCAACAACAAGAAGAAATAAAACAACAGAATCAGTGGCTACGAATTATGATCATCTGGAATAAATATTAATTGGTTTTCTTTAGTCCTTTTCGGGTTCAAGAATATATCGTGTGATTTTCCTAATGGTCCTATCTATAATTCATCGAAAGCATGTGACTCTTTTATCTCTCTTCATATATTGCACCCTTACTCTGGGCATCCACGTTTATGGGAGTGTCAAAGTATCAACTATCGTTGCTTTATATTGCACCATAGTGAAACAAGGATCCCTCAACTTCCCTCTCAGCCCACCAGCAACAAGGAATACGGTATAAAGTTGAAGTGAGAGTTGATCCCTTTATTGATCAATATATATCCGATCAAGTTCATTGAAGATATATATAGAATTCGAAGCTTTTGACGAATTAAAGATGTGGTAAAATCTTACAAGGAGGGCAAAGAAGATTTCTAGTTGCTCATTTTCATGAACCTCATTTTCGTTCTTGCGTGGGTCTGACAAGCTCATAAGCTGAATCAGTGGGTGACAAATTGGTGGCCATTCGCTCTCAACAGGAGCTCACTTCCAGGAATGATATATATGTATATGTTGAGTTCATCAACATCCACTCAATAAGGAGTAAGCACATTGTATCATTTTTAAGAGTTTTTGGTAAGACGTCTTTTATAAGGTCAATTGGAATTACAACTTGCTGCACTCACCATTAGTCTTATCATGGACAAAGCCATATAAAATCGATAGAGAGCGTAGAACAATTATAAAATTGGTAATATATCTCTCATGTACCTATCAAACCCTTGCTTAAAAAGAAAAATAAAGATAAAGCATGCTTGGTGAAGGTAACAAGCAATTCTTTGTATTGCTGAAGCCTAATATATAGCTCCTCTAAAATCTTTAAGAGAAGTCTTTTTCTATTCAAGTCAAGAGAAATAAGCATCTGCAACAATAAAATTTTAACATCCACAGGACTAAATATTAAAAAGGAAAGACCGTAGCAATTACCTACATGCAATTAATTATATGTCAATCTGAATTGTTAATATTTTTCCAAAGCCGTCAGATCATGCCATTAAACTGGCTAAAACATCTTGATTCCTTAATCTCATGAGAAGCGCATTGAATATTGGAGATACCCACTTGGAAATTCTGACACGCTTCAAGAGTTGGATTAATATGTTGAATAATGTGAGCCTCCTCAAAGATTAGGATGTTGAATATATTGAAAGATTCTAACGAATTGGTTGACATGAATGCCGCATTTAGCATAGGAATGCGCGGAATGATGAAATCGAAGAAAAGAGAAGAAGAAGCACTGAAAATCAAAGTATCTCATGTTGGTTTAATGGCTGACTATAACCAATTTAATTCAACCCAGGTCTGATTCCATTCATTCATGCGGCTTCTTATTTTTTTCTCGTCAAGGTCTGAAAGAAAAAAGGGATCTTAAATTTCATTATGTGATGCACGAAATATTCTCCGCATATTAGTGATTCAAGATCCAAGATGTTGATAATGATATTGATATCGATCGCTAGATCAAAAGTATTCTCTCATTTGTTTTCGCCAACAGAATTGGTGTTTACGATACCAATTGTTTTCGTCTTGCACTGTCTCGGTATGACAATGAGCAATCACATCAGGGAAAGGCATGAAGACTTTAAGGATTAAATTTTGTCCATAATACTCATTTGCTATACAATTACTTGTCGACAGCAAAATAGACATTATTGTCAATAATCTCATCCTGCTGCTTACATTAAAGTATTAAGTAATGGAAAGAGAGTCATTTGAGGTGATACAATTAACATGACTTACGCAGCCATTGATGTTCTTAGTGCATAATTCTGTTTAGCAAAGTACTTTGCTTTTGTTACCGTCTTTCGTCTACAAGTTTCAGATGCTTTTGTTTATCCAACTTAATAATTTCATGCTTATACTCATGGGTTTATGATGTATTGCAGTTTAAGATACCAATTGGTTTTGACTTCTAGCCAATCTGCAGTCTTGCAGATAGTAGACTGCAGATAGTTTATAGATATAACACAGGTTCATCGATGAACATTAAATAGCATAATCCTAATTCTCCGGAAAAGAAATAATACGTTTGAAGCGATATAGACAAGAGTTCCACTACTGGGAATTTAAAAAAGATGAGTACTTGTGGATTAATTTGAGTTGGTGGTTCATTTCTTGCTTTTGTATTAAAAATAGCCCCGCATTGACAACTTCAAAAGTTTAACACAAGATGCATTTGGGAAAGGCGAATAAACTTTGATAAAGGACCAAAACAGGAGAAGCCCACGTTATATTTTTCGACAGGACTTTATTGCATTATTTTAATTTTAAATAGCTTTTTTCAGTAGAACTGACGTGAGAAAGCAGCCCAACTGATATTTTGCCGATTTTGTAATTTATCAGAAAAATCTCTCGAATTACTCCACTTTATCTCACGTTAGCTGTTATTTTTTACTCCAGCAATTTAATTTGTTAAAAAGCTATGTAATCCATATTAAAATCATTCTTTAATAAATTGAAGCCATTTCCAACACGTTTATTTTTTAAAAGTCCAAACTCAAATTCTAAAAGAAAATCATAAAATAAGTCGATGTAATTATTAATTTATATTCTGTATATTTTGCTTTCATATATTTTCGATTAGTTTTAAACTCTAATTAACTGGCCAGTTAAACTATTTCCACATATCTGTTACTTAGCGCCAATATTTCTTTTCTAATACTACCTTTTTGAGCGGGGTTTCTTGAGATAATAGACAATGTTGAGCTGTTTAGTCCTGCTTCAGCTTCAATTGTTTAGTCCGACGAGGTTGTTAGCCTGTTACCTTCACTTTAAATACATCATAGAGAATGTTTCCAATGAAATAAAAATACAAAAATATAGCTTTCCATCCTCTGCTGCAGTCTGCTGGAATGGAATCACAAATAGTTCAGCAATCTTGTGAAACAGCACTGGAAAACAATCTAAAGCTTATTTCCTCCAAAGCTATTACATGTAAAGTTGCAAATATAAACGCAAGTTTGTATAGGAGATTTTTCAAGGAACATTCAGAATAACTTTCACACACCCTCAACACTCTAACCAAAAATTTCCAGAATTACACCTTGTCCAACTTGGAGAGCAGAGTCCTCAACTGTTAAACTTATTCTCCTCGATTTCACTTCATTATGGTTGTTCGCCAATGCTACACTTTGCTCCTTTCTTAAGGTTCATTAGTTGCTTTCAGCCAATAAATATAGAAATTAGATAAATGGGCATTTATCCTCACGATTGAAGGAGAAAATTTAATCAGCTCCTCCATCTTCAACAGATCTCTTATATTCTGGCTTTAGCTCGTAAGTTCCTTGGTTGCTTCCTCTCTTGTTGTAGACACAAAGCTCGTTTAGTATCTCTTTCAAAAATTGCTGCATAAGAATCATCAATAATATAAGATATTAGGTAGAAAAGAACGAGAAAATGAAAGCCTAGGCCCCAGTCAGTAAAACACCTAGAACACTCACTAAATTCATTGGGCCAAAATCATTGGACTCATCAACGAGGAATTGGGCAAAAGAAAAATATGAGCATACCGCAGGTTGATCAGTCTCTTGGACTAGCTGCTTCAAGGCCCAATTTGGTTGTCTTTCAAATAGCTTGAACATGATATCCTCCAATTCCCCACGATCCCTCCTGGTTCTTTTAATGTCTGACTGCTTAACTGGTGCTGTTTTCTTCTTATCCTGCTCAAAGATAATTGACAAAATGACATGAACTCTTCTTTTAAAAAGGGGCCACGAAATGTGCATGCATCCACTAAAAAGACAAAAAAGACTATTTAATTTTATCTTGTAGAATACGTGCATGGCTCATAACATCACATTACAAAAGTTTTAGAGCGTCACAGACAGAGATGCATAATATTCCCAAACTTAAACCCAGCCAGCATTTTGTAATTGAACAGCATGTGTCAGCTAACCAAGACTAACCAAGTTTGCACCATTACACATGCATAACTTCAAGAATAGAAACACGAGCTCCCGATTCAGAATAGTGTAATATTAGTGCGTATAACAAGTGAAATAAAAGCTTTACCTTAGAGTTTGATGAAATTAAGCCAACCATCCCGGGCATGGGCCTCATATGCACTCCATGGTCATTATTAATAACCTTTCAAACACATCGGATCACAAATGAGAATTGTTCCATTATCATCATGAAGAACAAAAATTGCCACAGCTAAAGCAAATGGCAATGAATACACTACCTGTATTTGTCTGTTCTTGATCATGGATTTATTTGTCCTTTCACGGCACAATCTGCCATATTCCTCAATGTTCTTTTCATGAGGCTTCATGTCAAATTTATGTTCCACCTTCCCTTCCATTGCAACCTTACCTATACACAAACGCAAAGTTTAACACATATCTTTAAAGAAAAAAATAAAGTTCACAAGTCACAGACTCATAGTACTCATCTATCATTATAGTAACTTCTACTTTTCCAGGATATGTCTAGTTGTAAGATATAAAACTTATGAGGTAAGGATATTATGTCATATTGTAAAGTCAAACACTGTATGCAAGGCAGGTCTTAAGCATTTAACATTCCAGCTCATACAATGTTGGGAAATGTTACAACCCTTAAACCAATTAAAACTGGACCATACAACTCACTCATCAAAGCTCTTCAGCAAAAACTCATGACCAACATAGTGGGCAAGTTCTTTTCTTAAAGTGGTTTAGAGGGAATATAATTTGTACAATGTAATCCTAACTCTTTAAAATACATTCATAAATATGAGAATCAAGCAGAGCATTCACCAAAATAAGCTCAAATCAAGTAGTGCGTGGCAAGAAATTTAGTAGAAACCCACTTCTCTTTCAGAAAACCATAATTCATCCATTTGTCATAAATGTTCAATCAAAACTTCATTTTTATCCCTATTCTAGTAACTGTCAATCGTACAGCGTACCAAATAACCACTCCAACAATAAATTGAAGTCAGCAGTTATTTCAAGCCATATTCATGGGCAGGCAAATTAACCAGCAATCAATTCTCACCTTCCAAGACGCCATGAGAAACTAAAACGTAACAGAAAGGCAATTAAATCAACAGAATTGATAGTTACAAATAATTAAACAGGATAAGAACCACGATCTCACCTTGACTTGTCTCAGAGAAAACACTCATTGGAACAAAGTCTTTGAACATATTCAATGAATAACTTTTTGGCTTGTTAGCACTATCAGTGCTAGCCATCTCCATAGTGAACTGAAAAGCATAAAAGCAGAAGCGATTTAAAAAGGGAACCACTAAACGGTAACAAATTCTTGCAATTAATCGCTAAACAAAAGGACACAATCATTAAATCCACCGTGTCATATATAAAAGATTTATTCTGACACTTTAAAAAGTACCACTTTCTGCCGTTATAAGCTAGAAATTTGCATATAAAGTAATGAACTGTGAAGTGAATGATAACATCAAGTGTAACGTTCCCAAAATGCAAATTAATTTGACTGATTGAAGGAACATATAACAAAATGACTGTCATAATTCACTCAAATGATGGGTTGTACTAGCAAAGCTATGACACTATAAATTTACACAAATAAATCTGCAGCCTCTTAAATTCTTTTCCTTAATACAATCAAAAAGTTAGGGTTTTCAAAAATTCACTCTATTACGTCATTACAGCAACTATTAAGTCATATCTAACTACTAATTACAAAACTAATTAAGTAGATCAAGAGACAAACAAAAAGTTGGAAGTAGAGAGAAATTGGATCCGACTGAAGTACCTGCATGTCATCGGATTGGAGAGGGTCGAGAGAGAGGATAACCTTGGCGACGGGATGAGAATCTTGAGAAGCAGCATGACTTTCCCATGACTTAGCGACTACCAGTGGACACTTCATTAACCAAACTGATCTATCTGCTTTTCCAGTCTCCAAAATACCCTTGCCGCTACCGTTGTTACTATGATCATCCTCCATCTCTTTCTTTCCTTCGTTTGTTCTCGATAAATGTGGTCTCGTTGTCCTCTTTGAGTGAATTTCTAGCTACTCGTGGTCTTTTGTCATTGTGTTTTCTTTAGTAGTGGTGTCTGAAATACGTAGGGCTAGACCAAACCCGGCTAAACAGCGTAAAGTTAAAGAGAACAACCAGGCTAGCCAAAAACTCACGCCGACTAATAACGTGTCAAACACTGATTGCAGGATCGTATCTCGCGACAAATCGTATCAGAAGCGTATGTTAAATCTATAAGCACGAGTACGTGTCATTGTCAAAGGAGAAGGTACACGAGCAAATTGTCTATTTACCTAAACGGTTTATATATGTCCAAAGGGTGCATTTAGAATTTGATTCGAGGATGGGAAATGGGCGATTCGTTGGCTTGGGCTGAGCTGTAGCTGGGTCTCAGAAATATCAACGAAGTTCTATCATCTACCCCGAGATCCCAAATTCGTCTTGGGAAATAGAAGATATTTTTGAGGAATCTTTAACGAAATCAACAGATTTAACTATGAAATTTTATAATTTTTTATTTTAATAGATAAAATGTTAACATCGATTTTAAACGAAAATTTAACTTTATCAAAAAAAATTTACTAAACATTATTTTTGCGTATCATATAAATTTTTAAATCCTAAGTAATATTGGTGTGGATGAACAAAAATTTCAATCAAAATTCAAGCACCAGAACAATTTTTTCTTCTTATTTGTTATTTGTTATGTTTATAATAATTTAAAATTAAAAAAAAAGATTAGGTATAAAATTGGTGATCTAATAAAAATTCTTCAATAATTAAATTAAAATTTTTCTTAAAATAAAAATTTTTAAAGAAAAATTCAAGAATAATTCTCAGAATAATTTTACCTTATTTTTTTCTTTATATCTTTTTATTATACTCCATACTTAACTTTCGCTATGTTTTTTATAATCATAACTTTTTCAAAAATCATAATATCATGAATTATTATTGTAGAATATAATTATCAGATTAAAAAATCTCTCTTTATTTATAAAAAAATTTAAAAATTTAAACCTTTTATACAATTAAATAACTACAGCAAAAAGATTTTGGGATTCAATATTATAATTTAGATTTTTATTAATTGAGAAAATTTTGGGGTTTAAAATTATATTGAAACATTTATTAATTATCTCCTAATACTAATCTATCTAATATCTAAGATAAAAGAGTCTTAGATCATTATATTTTTCTTTTAATCTAAGGTGACTATTTTTTGATATTGAGTTTTTTTATTTCAATCGTAGTTTAATTTTAAGGCGTGATTAACATTTAAAATTCAAGGCTAATAAACTCTTGAGACTTTTGATCACATATCCAAATTGTTGAGTTTCAAAGTTTACTTTATCTCATAAACACTTGATTTTTGATTTTTTTATGACGTTTCTCTTAGTGTCGATAGACTTGTTATTGAGATTAATCGTATAATAAATTCTCAGAATCTTAAATATTTTTTTTGAACACCAAGCCCCTTTAGGTTTTATTAAAAAGTTGACTTTTAATAAAAATTCAAATTTTGACTTGAACTTACCCTTACTTGAGACTGTATCTTTTTAAATGCATAACTGTCATTTATATGTAAGTATTAAATGTGACTTTTATATCTCTTAAATTTTTATTTACACATTACTTTCTTAGTAGATCATAAAGTAAACATATCTTTATTCTCAAAGTTGTTATTGAATTATTTTATTAATCATTTAATTAGGTTTTACTTTTGAGTTTGATAGTTATTTTTTAGAGTCTCTAAGTATTTTATTATTGACTGGCATTATTCTTACCCTTCATTATATCAATAAACAAAGTTTCTCAAATCGATTCGTTTGAAGTCTTTTTTACTTCACTTTGTAGATACCTTTCTTTTTGACTTCTATGCCTTTATTTACATTTCTATTGAAGTAAAGCTCTTATTCTCTAAAATATAACAATCTTTTCTCCGCTCTTGGAAGTTATTTGCAACTTAAATTTATCATTCCTTGAATTTTAGGTAGGCTTTCTTCTTTCTTATTCTCTTTTCTGGTGATTTTCTTTTCATATGTGGCCATGGGTACGTGTATAGATTCCTAGGGGTTTTATTGATATGACTTATCTTGGGTTTATCGATAATCTAAGTAGCTTTTAATAACTTTACTCCATTGGCATTTTAGCAAAAATAGACTTCATTTCAAATAAAACTGAGGCTAGTTTAAAAACAAACATCTTAAAGGAGCTATTATCACAAATTTCTTCCCCAATTCTTATGATAAAAAGGAGCAATACAGTTTTTAAGGCAAATAACTTTGCTTTTATAATAACAAAATCTAATTTAAAAACTTATAAAAGATGTTATCTCATCCTTTATAATATGTATCTTAAAGTCCCTAAGCCAAATAAGATACCTAATTGTCTCTATAGGGTGAGATGTATTTTAATAGTGAGCTGTTTCACCTCAGGATTAGACTTTTCTCTAAGATTATTTCATTAGAATTTTTAAATCTTTTGGGATAGCTCTTTATCAGTTAAATTTTAATAGTTGGAGATTTTTTTTTTGTATTTTTTATTTTTTAGCATAAAATTTCTGATTTTTTCCTTATCATAGAAAAAATTGAATACCTGTATATCCTAAAAAAAAATTAGGTAAAAATTTAGGTTGTTACTATCTCCAAACCTAACCTAGTAAGCCAAATATTACAAAGGGTAAATCGTCCTATAACAAGAATTGAAAAAATAAATGATTTTATATTTCGAGTTTCTCAACTCTTTAAGGATGCAAGTAAGTATCACTTACCTTTTATTCAATTTTTAATTATAATCTAACCTGAATTTTCATTGCCAATGTAATAACTTAAATAGACAAACTCAATATTTCAACTCATTATTTATAAAAAGTTAGGGCAGCAAGGCTTCAAACCAAAAAAGGCTTCTTCTTGATACTGACTTGGTGACTTCATGTCTTTTCACTATTTATATCTTCAAAGGCTATCTTACTTTAAAAGAAATCTAAAATTGAAAAATGTAAGTCATCATCATCTTTTGCTCCTTTTTATTGATCATAGTTACCAATCCTTCTTTGATTGTTTTGCTTGTTATAAAATAAATAACTTTAAAGAAGCAGGTAAAGTATTCTTTAGATACTTTGAAAAAATAGCTTTAAAGAAGAGAGAACTATCTTTTTGGGATTCTACTAATAATACTATTAAAGACAATTTTTTTGGTTTTCTCTAAAACTACCCTAGATATACTGAAATAAAAGTGAAAAAAGTCCTTATCTGAGTTTTTTACTAATGTTGGACCCAGAAAGATTACTATCATCTTTGATTATATTATTTTCTTTATTCTCCTCTCCAGTTAGAAGCTTGTTCTTCTTTTTTAAAATTTGTAATAAAATTTTACAAATAGTTATTTTTAACAAGTACCTCTACTTAATATCAAAAATCAAAGCATTCTTCTATCAATTGATAAGATTCACAAAATTTATTTTTTGAGTTTTTACTTGATTTTGACTTTATTTAGCAAGGCTTCGTTAACAAAGTATCCTATCTCTTTATTTCTTTGAAGATTTTTAAAAGTGGCATATTACATATTATGAATTTTTTTTTCTTTTAAACTTAAGCTACTCTTCTCATATCACCCTTTTAAAATGACTGTTTTTCTCTAAAGAAGATGTCATATTAGTAGTTCTCAAATCTTGTCTATTTTGAATTTTGATCTCCTCTTATCAAAATTAAGGTAGTTCATTCTTTTGTCTCTATTTTATATTATTTGGTTCTGACATACAAGTTTTCTCTCATGAGTACAACTTGATTATTTTTTTTCTTTTTTAACTTAAGGGTAACTAGATCATCTATCTCAATCTAACAGCTTTTGATGAGTTATTTCTTAGGTTATAATAGAATAATTTTAAATAGCATAATATCCCTGTCTATATATAAGCCTTTCTTGTGACCTTCTAAAGTTAGTAAATGATAAATGGCCCTTAATTTTAATCTCATCATAGTACCTACTGATAGTGCTCCTAAGGCTTTCTTTTTCTTTTAACTTTATCAATAATAATCACTTTGGAATTTTTATATTCAAGATCACTCTTCTAAACTTATTCAAAAATGTATCACATAATTAGCCAAAGTTATGGATACTAATTGAAGTCAAGCTTTGAAATTACTTTTTAACCTATCTTTCTAATACTAATAAGAATAAGCAACACATTTATATTAATATTGTATGTCTTAAAACTATTCGTGTTATTAATTTTAGGCACATTATATTGATTTATTGTCTTAAATATGTAGTATATATATTTATTAATAAAGAAATTATTTTAATTTATGTGTGTATATTGCTTCTTTTATTTATACATATTAATGATAGAATATGCATATGAATCGTCCAAAATAATTAAATTATCTAAATGATTCTCTACATATGTAATATCGACTAGGCATTGATATCATACAGTAAACACATTGAATATCTTCAGCATATATCATGAGATGATATTTATGCAAGTGATATGATAGTTATGTCATTAGGACATTAGTATAGATTAATAATTAAAGAATTATTTTTAATATGATCGAAGATATAATAAATCACACAAAAGTATTTTATCAATGATTCATCATAAAATTATATCAGTATATTAACTACTCTTTAGACTTGAGACGTTGTTATTGTTAATTAACATAGATGTACATAGTTCATATGATGTATAAATATAAGACTAATTATGTCTTGTATGCATAAGTTAGTTTGATCATATGTTATTTATATTAAAATGCAAATAGTTGTCAGATAAAATCTGTTGACTCGATATAAGAATTTTAAAGTTTTATTGACTCAATCTAAATTTGAGTTTCAATTAAATATCAATAAATGGTTGAAACTAATATGTCCCCGGTCAAGAATTAATGAAAGTCATACAAAGAGTTTATAATAATAAGTTTAGCACATATTGACTAATAATTTATATATAATTGAGTTTAGAATTTTGACATATATAAGTCCTAACTTATTTGGAATTAGACGAACGAAAAGAGATTATTTAAATAAAATATATAATATTTCATAAAAGATTTAATAAAGTATTTTTTTATTGTAATTTAGGAACTGTGGCATGTTACTAGATGTTAACTATAGTTGCATCGAATAGTTCAAAATAAGATCGATTTATACTCATAGCTAATATTACAGTGAATTCAAGAGGTCACAATCATAATCTTGTTCTTGTTCTTACTATAAAGGAGATAAAATATTATCTGCAAGAGAGCTAACACTCTTAGAGATAATATTCGATCAAAAAAATCATAAATAATTTATACATTAAAAGATTTAACGACTTAAAAGCTTAAATTAATAACTCAATTATAATTTAAAGTAAGTTATAATATTTTATAAATATTTAGAATTATAAATAAAATTAAAATAAATTTGATCAAAATAGATTTGATAGAATTTGAGATCAATTTATAATTTTTAAAAATTTGAAAGCCTAAATAAAATTGTATATTTATTATTAAAAAGCTTGTTGAACAAATTTTAGGACTCATTTATCTTTGACTAAAAGATCATGGGCATTTTAGTAAGTAGATAAAAAATATAAATATGGCCTTTTTTATTTTTTTTTAAGTAATTAATGATATGTTTCAAAATTAAAAGATATAATGACGCTCTCTTTATATATATAATTTGGCTAAGCAAAGAATAAGAGCAAGTGATTTGATTCTCTTAGAGATCTTGTGTTTTCAAGGTTAATTACTTCATTTTCTCGTTAATTGTTAGTTTTGCGTGGATTAATTTTATGAAAAATATGTATATTTGCTTCCTAATGTGATTAACCCTAACCTAAAATTAAAATCATCTCATCATCCTTCAATTATTAATTAGTTAAATCTTTCTTTGAAAGGGGTTATATGAGACATTTTAAATTTTTAGAGGTAATATAAGGCCTAAAATTCCTTAAGAAAAGGGAGACTTGTTATGATTTAAGATTTGTTCCATAACTTGTCTCTGCCCTCATCTCTCTAAAATTTGTTATGATTTGAGTATTCTCTTCTCTCATAATATTTTGGTTAACAATCCTCCTCATATCTCTTAAATTTAGGTAACAATTTGGTCCTCATTTCTAGTTTGTCATTAAACTATGAGGAATATAAAATGACCCATATTATGATTTATCAAAAGTTTTGAATGAAATGTTGTCATCCCTTCAGTTGATCAACCTTTTTGACGAGAGGTTAGAGGCTTACTCCTTCTTTTTCTTAATAGTAGTATATGTTTCTTTTACATGGCATTCCTTTAGGCCCTCACTTCTTGATTATCCTTGATAATATTAAAGGTGTTCCTCTTTATTGTCTTTGATAATGCAATAATTTTAGGTCTAGAGAATCCATTCTAAAGTATCTTTTTATCTTCAAAACCTCTTTTATCAAAGTTTAAATCTCCTATTCTTTTTTTGCATGTTTTCTTTCAGTATCATTTAATCTTTGAATTGAGCACTTTTCTCATAAACCTCTTTGAAAAAGGTCTATCATAAAGATGAAAGTGTGAAACATGTTCTAGGACTAGTGTCTTTGGTAGTTAACCATTGTAGATTGTGGTTAGTATTGGCCATAACAGTTGCCTCGAAAGAGTTCTCAACTTGATTTTCTCTCTCATTGATATGTCTTTTAGTTAAATATGTTTTAGTTGCTGTCATGATTTTTCTCTCTGTCTTTACTCCAATTATTATTATGACTTTTTTTTCAGTTTCCTACAAACGACACTAATGTTAATGCAAATTTTTTTTTTTTATCAAAATTTGGCAACCAAAATAACTTTTTTTTCTTATTTGTTATGTTTTTAACAACTTAAAATTATAAGAAATATTAGGGATAAAGTTAGTAATCTGACGAAAAATTTTCGATACTTAAATTAGAGTTTTTCTTAGGTAAAAACTTTAAAAAAAAATTCGATAGCAATTTAATAGTTTAATTTGGAATAATTTTACCTTGTTTTTTCTTTATTCTTTTTTTTTTATTATCTTTCATACTTAACTACTGCCACATTTTTCATAATCGTAGTCTTCTTAAGATCATAAAATTGTGAATCATTATCATGAAATATAATTATTGGGATAAAAAATCTCCTTTTATTTATAGAAAATTTACAAATTTTAATTTTTTATATGGCTAAATAATTGTGTAAAAAGATTTTAAAGTTCAACTTTATGACTGAAACTTTCATTAATTAGGAAAGTCTTTGAAATTTAATGTAATAATTGATACTTTAATTGATTATCTCATTAAATTAAATTATCTAATAAAGTGTAAAGATCGTCATATTTTTTGACATGAGCAATTATTTTTTAACACAAAACTTTTTATTTCAGTCGCGACTTAATTTTAAGACTTAATTAACATTCAAAACCTAAGATTTTTAATCGTATAAATTACTGAGTTTTAAAAATTTATTTTATCTTATAATTATTTAATTTTTAATTTCTTTTATTACATTCTTATCGATGTTAATAAATTTTTTATTGGGTACTAATAGTATAATAAATTCTTATAATTTCAAATATTTTTTTTAAATAATTACGTTAATATCAATTATATAATATACTAATAATAAATTGTGTATGTATTTCAATATTTGAAGATATCATATAACGTGGATTTGAATTAATGAATTTGTATAAATAATTTATTGGTGTACCTTTATTCATTGAAATATAATTTTTCTCAAATTTCTTTAAAGAAACATAGATATAAATAGCCATGTCTTTTATAACACGCTGACTTGTCGATATCAATTAGTAATTGGCATAGAATTTGACATTTAATAATGATAATAGTTGTGATATTTTTTATTGAATTTATTGCAGATACCTAGTGATTCAAACGTGAAAATGAAACTAGGAAGTTGGAAATGTTCAAAACGACACTTCTAACGTCTGGTAGATGGGCTCGGCCCAAATTTAATTTTCTTCTCTCTTTTCGCTCTCGTACTGTGCTGGAACTTGTCAGAGATGAGATTGTCTTTGTAATATTCTCAATGAATGACAAAAACAGATGAGGTGAGTGACTTTACGAAAGAGATACGTAAATGACATCAAAATTAATCCCACATTCATGTACGAGGGGACCCATTTGTTTTGTCTTATTGGCAAATAGCTCCAATCGAAGACGACCAACCAATGGGAAGAAAATACGTGTTCAACATTTAACAAGCTCATCTGACACACACTTTTCTATCTTCTGGGAACCAATATCTATGTACACCATCCACTAGCTTCATTGTTGCCAGTCCACTGCTCTCTCTTGGAATGGATCGCTTGATTTTCTCTCTTTTCCTCCTCTTATCTCTTCTATCATCTGTAGTCGCGTCCACTGTAACCTCCAATGACCATGACGATCCTTTGATCAGGCAAGTGGTCTCATCGGAAGGTGACGATCATCTCCTTAACGCGGAACACCACTTCTCTGTCTTCAAATCGAAATTCGCCAAAACGTATGCGACCCAAGAGGAGCACGACTACCGATTCAGTGTCTTCAAGGCTAACCTGCGCAGAGCCAAGAGACACCAGATGCTCGACCCCTCGGCCGTTCACGGTGTCACCAAGTTCTCGGATATAACGCCGTCTGAGTTCCGCCGTCAATTCCTTGGCTTGAATAGACGCCTAAGGCTCCCAGCTCACGCAAATAAGGCTCCTATTCTTCCCACAAACGATCTTCCTATTGACTTCGATTGGCGTGATCACGGCGCCGTTACTGGCGTGAAAGACCAGGTACTTCATATGCATATGCTGATGCAGTTGTCTCTTTCAAGTTACCAAAAATGAGATTTTTGCAAAATATCTATGGTTCTATACAGGGTGCGTGTGGATCGTGTTGGTCGTTTAGTACAACCGGTGCTTTGGAGGGCGCTCACTTCCTATCGACCGGAGAGCTAGTTAGCCTGAGTGAGCAGCAGCTTGTGGACTGTGATCACGAGGTTTGTTCGCTCTCATTGTTAGTTAGGTCATACTATTATTGTCGTATGGTGTACTCTAAAATTGTTCTTGAGAATTCTGGAATTTTTTGTTGTTAAATGCGTAGAATTTCGCTAGTTTGTTTGATAGGATGTGATCTGGAATTTGTTGTCATCAAATGCATAGAATTGTACTTGTTTATTATAGGACTGGTAACAAAGGGTTACTTCAAGGTTTGTTAGAGATGTCTAGATATCATCTTTGCAGTATATATTCTTTTTCTTTTGGGGTTTCTGTGGGGAGTTCATTGGGTTCGTCCGGATAGGTAGACTCTGGCCATGGCCCATGGATAATCAAATCAAACTTGTAAATTATTCAAACCAAAAGAAAGCTCTGGCTTTGTTGAAATGTATATAAATAAAGACAAACTATCTTTATGGTAATTTCTTGGTACTTTCTTGTTTGAAAAGTATATGATTGGGCCAATCTGAATGGAGTGTAATCAAGGCATTTCTTGTTTTATTGTGAAATGTGGGTGTATGTTTTTGCATTCTCAGAAACTGACTCTGTTTTTCTGGTTTACCTATGATGTTGGATATGTAGGCTGCAAGTCATTTGACAATTTACAATTTGACTAACATCAATATCTTTTCTAAAATAAGTCTTTTATCTTTTTGTAGTGTGATCCAGAAGAATATGGCGCATGTGACTCTGGGTGTAATGGTGGGTTAATGACCACTGCCTTTGAGTACACTCTCAAGGCTGGTGGGCTTGAGCGAGAAGTGGACTATCCTTACACTGGGACTGACCGTGGTTCCTGCAAATTTGACAAAAGAAAAATTGCTGCTTCCGTAGCTAACTTCAGTGTGATATCCACCGATGAAGATCAAATTGTTGCAAATTTGGTGAAACATGGCCCTCTTGCAGGTAACATAGCTTCCTTCTTCTGCAAGAAACAACTTGTGTTTCATTTTCTGTTTCTTGGCTTGTTTTGTGGTGACAGGTTTTCCAAGAATAGCTTAGGAGACTGATTATTGTGAATTGAGTGATGAAAGAATTTGTGTTGATTATGTTGTATTGGTTTTTGCAGTGGGTATCAATGCTATTTTCATGCAAACATACATTGGAGGAGTCTCATGCCCATACATCTGTGGAAAGCGCTTGGATCACGGAGTGCTTATTGTGGGATATGGATCTGCTGGATATGCCCCTATCCGCTTCAAGGAGAAGCCATACTGGATTATTAAGAATTCCTGGGGAGAGAGCTGGGGAGAAAATGGATACTACAAGGTCTGTAGGGGACGCAATGTATGTGGAGTGGACTCCATGGTCTCCTCTGTAGCTGCTATCCACACCACCTCACCCTAGATGTTATCTATATTTATGGAGGTTGTGTTAGGCTATTTGAGCTTATTTACAGTGTAATATGTATAATAATAGGATCGTCTCTTGGCTATTTGTCTGCAACTATAAAAATGCTTGGACTGAGGCAGGAACTTTTATACGCTCTTCGTATTTAAGCATATGTCAAAATGTCTGTCTGTCTGTCTGTTTTATTGCTGTGTATGCTACATATCTATGACTGATTGCCTTAATTAATTAAGATAGTAATCGTATCCATAATCCATGGACAACCTTATATTAAACATTTTCTTTAGATAGCCCGTCTTGTAACTGCTATACAGTAATGTTTCAACAAAGCTTAGGTATTTGATTTTCCGTCTTGTAACTGCTGCCCCAAAGGGATTGTTTCTTCGCCTTTGATTCTTGGAATAAGCTGGAGAAGATGTGCTTCGGCCTGAGATTCCTGCGGTAGTCTGTTTCCCAGCAATTGAGTAAAGCAAATGACAAATGTTATATATGAAGCAGTTTATGATTTGCCCAATGACTACCAGAGGGGAGTAAAGAATTACTGCAATCATCTCCGCCGAACGACTTGTTCTTGGTGTGACCGATCACCACTAAGTTCCTATTTTTAGTAGCTTTCTCCATTAAGATATTTTGTTCCAATTAACCGAAATCTTCACCAGAGGCAACAAAATATAAAACCAAATGAAAGAAATTGAGAGGGTATATTATTCATTTCTGGCACGTGTTCCACTAATAATTGTCATCCTAATTGCTTTACTACATTTGGAAAATTGGAAATTTGTGCTTCACATTACATGTTTAGTTTAGAAGTCTTTGCTCATTGTTATGACTATTAATTTATTACCATAATTAATTAATTAATTAATTTTCAAAGAAGGTACTTACATTTTCAATGATTACTCCCACGCGCAGGGTATGTAACTAAAAATGAATGAAGGATTGATTGTGATTAGCTAAATTCTTTTACCCACCGTTTGTTTGGAAGTCCTACCGCAAAATCTGCAGCATCTGCATGCACGGATTCCATAATTCATAATTATTGCCCCCCAAAAAACAGCAGTACGTCTTCTGTAATGCAATTTTCGCACAACAAAAACTGAAAACAATTTCTTTATTGATGGAAACACTTGGTGCCACAATTTGGAGGACTAACATCAATTTAACATTTGTAATCAATCATAGACATGTTAAAGCTTAAAGAAGAGCAAGTAAAACAATAGAAGTGGTGAAGTGCAATTCAAATTCACGGTAAGCAAGGGATAGTAAGATATTTTTTAAATAGTATCAACAATGGATTTATTAGGTAATAATTGTGTATTAGGCAGTATTTGTGTGTATAATGAAAATTATTTAGCTTAGTTTTTTAAATTAAAAAATATAAAATTTTATATATTAATTTTATGATAAAAATTAAAAATTAGAAAATAACGTTCAATATTGCCAGCTTTTTCACCATGAATTGAATGTAATTGTTAAATACTTTATCAAGATGTAATAGGAAGACCTTATTAGATAATTATAACTAAAAGCTAATTATCTATTTATTTCGTAATCCTAACGCGTGACTAAATTTTAATGCATAACAATTTCCATTAATAAATAATGTCTGTGGAGGGATAAACATCAATCCTATTCCTATTGTCCACGTGAAATTGACAAATTATTTATCCCATGAATTAATTAAAAGTTGGATAATTAATCAATGAATCTGGCATTTTCGTTGAAGTTCAATCATTGGACCCAATGTAGAAATTATGAAATAAGCATATCCAATCGGACTGTGAGTAGTAAACTTGGCTGCTACAGTTGACATAATAACACATTAAGTTAAAATACATTTTTTTGTTAAAAATAAATTAAAATTTAAAATTTTTAAAAGTCAAAATATATGCAAATAATTTGAAAAATCTATTAGAAAAAATTGAAACACAATTGCGTAGTCTATCCCAAAAATAAAAAATAAAATAAAAAACGCATGCTATTGAATTTGGTTCTAACCACCAACATTTGTTTGCATGCCGACAAGAGACTTATCTAAGTCATGCATATTTGCAATCTATTAATCTACATATGACAAAAACAGTAGATCATAGTCCCCTGTCTGGCACTAGACAGTAGAATGAAAGCCGGATCCTGGGATCCTCCTCGTCCAAGTAAATCTCAAAAACCCTGCATTGACAACCAAAAATGGTGTCTCGTTCTTTATTTTCTGTCCTTCTCTACCTTCATCTCTCTCATATCCACTGCATTCACGTTGAGGATGAATTGAATGACGTAGACCTTCCAAACAACGTCAACAAACCGCCTATTCTCTACATCAGTATCTTCCCTCAGAGTTTGACTGGCGCGATTACGATGCCGTTACCATGGTCAAAAATCAGGTCCTCGTAGCTCGTATATGTAATATCTGCATCTCTTATTCATGTTACAAGTCATTGAGTTATTTGTTGTAACGCAGGGTAAATTTTGTGGATCGTCCTGGGCATTTTCAGCGGTAGGAGATTTAGATATTACATACTAATGGCGACCTCGTCGACCTCATTGTACTGTAGCTTATGGATTGTGGTCATGGTGTTAGAAATATCGACCTCATAATTGATTTAACAAGCTCTACATAATTTGACAATTCTTCTTCTTTTAATTAATATATATTGAATATTGGATGTATTGTCAATATTTTACATTGACAAGATTATTTGTTTTGTTTTTCACTTAACTTAAAAAAAAAAAATAATAATAAAAAAAAAATCAAAGTAAAGACTAAAAGTTATTCGAGATAAAATGTAATCAAAGTTTTCCTAATTTAATTTTTATCACAAAGCTTTTGATAAAAGCTTTAAGACTTGTATAATATTCTTTAATTTAAATATTATTTTTATTTTATACTTTTTTAGGTATTTATATTAAAATCTAAAAAAATTTATAATAATTATAAAATTAAAGATAATGAAAAATTTTTTTTCATAAAAGACATTTTAATTTAAATATTTTATTTTTATTTTTTATTTTTTAAATATTTGTATTTTAACTCAAAAAAATTATAACAATTATAAAATTAAAGAATAATAAAATTTTTGTGGAACCCTAAAATATAAATATTTATATTAAATCTCGTTAAGTTTTGTATTTTGTATTTTTATTTTTGTGTTATTTATTATTTTAAATTATTATTATTATAATTAATTAGTTAGTATAATAATTCTTATTATTGTGTGAGATTTATATTTAACTACTCAAAAAATTTTAAATTTTTACTATAAAAATAATTAAAAATAATTGTGATAAAATTTTTAACAATCTAAATATACAAGCTTGTCTTCTTTTTCTGCGTGTCGAACTTGAAAAGCCTTAATACGTGACCGCGGATGTAGAGGTGGAAGCAGGTTCCTTGCCCTTCGTTAACACAAATAGAGTGATGAAGATTATCCTTACACTGTGTGGGATCGAGGTACATGTCAATTTGACAAGAGCCAAGTTGTTGCTTCTGTATCAAGTGCACGGTCATTCGCAGTAATGCACTTCAATATGTCGCCAATCTGGTCAATTATTGCCCTCTTTCAATTAGGCGCTGCTTTCATTTTAGATTATGTCGTATTATAGTTGTGATTATGTCGGATTTTGTATTAATTATGTTTGCTTGGCTTGTTGCTTGCAGGGTCCATTAATGCTGCCTTTATGAAAACATACAGAAGCAGAATTTCATTCCCAGCCTATTGCAGTAGGATATTGATCAATCTAGTAGTGCTTTATGTAGGGTATGGAAAACATGTCGTAAATTGTCCTCACTGGATCATAAAGAATTATTGGGAACAAGATGGATACCGGAGACGTTGGAGAGACAAAGAATGTAGGAGATATGGTAATCCTCGTGCCATGAGAGCAACTGCAACGACTATCCATCGCTAAATTAATAGGATATTGTATTTCTTGATATTATATTGTAAGGATAACTCATATCCTTCAATTTTATTGAAGGCTGCAATGAATAAATTAAACGATGGCTTTAATTTACATGATGGAATTATGCGTGGTCACCTAAAATTACACTATGAAATAACATTTGTTTGCCATGAGCATAGATAGTACTCTACGAAAAGACGCAAAATAGTATCTCTTACCTTCCGGTTTACGAACATGAAATTTTCTCCTTAACTTCTACTTCTACATAGTAGACGACATTGTCTCTCCTGTTTGACCATCAAAATATCTCGTAGCAACAGCTGGAATTAATTACTTCAGAAATCAAATCATATTTAAATTTCATCTATTTTCCATGAAAAGTAAATGAGAATACAACTTTCATCTCCGACTTCCAACAGATTGACGCAACAGACAAAATTTTCCTTTCCAGCATCCCCCGATATAATATTGCAACAGACAACAAAAATCATCCGGAAAATACTAGTAACAGTAGCTTACACGTCAAGTATTTTCATTCTCATCCAATAAACTGAGGATGCTGAACCAGAATCAAATTCAACTTCAAACTTACATGAATCTGATCTACAAGCCTTGTTATTTCACAATCAACTCACATGCAACTGAAGTTCATGAATCCCCAGTTGCCAGATGAATTATATTTCCCAGAATCTCTATTTTGAATACACAAAATAAATTGACCACTTTCTGTACTTCAGAAAATTCGATAGAATCAAATCATGTATCCTATCGTCTAAACTATACCTAGCTTTTGAGCAGTTAATCATTCATCATCCTCACACAGCAAGGCAAATGAAAATGGGCTGAATTTATAACCATCTCCCTCATAGAACTTGTTCTGAAATTCCACCCAGTGAAGACGCAAAGCATGTAAGAATGCACTTAGGGTTTCCATTACTAGGAGCACACCAACAGTAGCAAATATAAATACAATTATTCCAATAATGAGAATAATGACATTGTTGAACCTGCATTCATTCACAATGACTTAATAATTTTGCCATGTTGAGATCTCAAGCCATTTCCTGCAGAAGAGAAATCTAGAAAGAATAATAGACCTAAAACATACTTACCCCCAAGCAAGAAGTAAAACCTTGTCATAAAATACACTTGACAACTCCGAATGGGCTAGACTGAACAAAGCAAAAACCAGATATTAACATTTAATTTATAAATCTGAAGAAAATATGCATTAAAATAACCATTTTAAAATCAAGAATAAATTTATGGTCAAAAAATTTAGCACAAAGTCCTCATTGGTCAGATCTCAACCATCTGATTATTGCATAGAAAATTGCATCACATATTGGAAACCTCATTTCTGTTTGTTCTGTTATTATCAGCAGCATGTATGGTATGTCACTGTTTATTCTGTTATTACCAGCAGCATGCATGATATGTCAGCTTTATTCATTATGCACGAACACTTTTAATCTGAGAGAATCATAGATTAGAAGTTAATAGTGTAGCCTTTCAAAGATTCTGAGAAGCAAACCTTATCTAGAATCTGCAAGCACATAGCAAAATCTAAGCTTTCTACCAAATTAATAGCATAGCAGTGAACACCTTGAAATTATGACATATAAGCAAGTATGGTGTAATAGATATCCATGCATGCCAAGATTTCTATTGCAGCTGAGAAGCCAAAATGATATCATTCTAAGTTGTTTTCAACCAACCTGAGGGCCCATAACCTTAGATATGAAGCTGTATTAGACACTGCTCCAAGAACGAACTCTATGGTATGTATAAGTTGGTGCACAAAGACCTCACTGAACTCAAAGTTCTCATGGCCATGGGGATCATGAAGCTCCTTTTCAAGAGGGTCATCAGAACTATGAAGCAGTGCATAGGACTCGCCCCGGTGCCTCTGAAGATAAAAATAAGAAATGATTCTTGGGCAGGGATCAACAAGATGCACAGGAATGAATTACACAAGAGCTCCTAAAACGCAGATATCTAAAATTATATAATTGGTGGGAAAAAATGAAAAGATTTCTAGCATACTTCCTCATGTTGCTTCTTCAAGAGAAACGGCTTTGGAAACAGCATCCATGGCACAGCAATAAGGGCCGATAGCAGTAGCAAAATCTAATATTGGGAACATGAACATGTACAAATCACTGTCATTCTCGTGTACCAATTACTACATAATCAATATTGAAAAGATTATACCTGGAGGAATTTTTGGCCGACAAAAAGCTGATTTTGACCAAGATCATCATCAGGACTCAGGAACATGTATATCATCACATGGTACAGATCAGCTTGAGACCCAGTGCACCATTTCACAATTATAAGGAGAGAAAGGTAGCCAAACAAGCTATTTAAAAATATCATCTGGGGAACAAATTGGTGCCTACAACAGTTCGTAGTTAGGTTGGTACCATATTATCATCATGAAATCATATCAAGAAATAGCCTTTTCAATAATGATCAACACAAGAGGATGACTAAGAATTCAACCATGGTACAAGCGGAAAAACAATCAGTTCAACCATTTCAGATGCACATGCGAGATAGATGCCTCAAGAATTCTCTTTTAGAAGAGCTTACAAACAAAGCACAACCACATTTCTGAGTGCTCTACAAAAAGCGACCTAACATAAGTGCAGGCACACATGCAGGAATCAAGAGTCCAATCATGCATGCGCAAGCAAGAATCTGGTTGAGTAAAATAGTTTACCAGATATTTATGTCATTTCCAAAGAATTTTGCATTGAAGTAGCTTAATATGATCCCAAGATTCATCTGGGCTACCCCCAATAGAATTGACATCTTCATCTTCAATGAGTTAAGAAATGGCAGCTCACTTCGGGTGCCATGCCACATGGGATCAACACCAAATGGATAAGTAGCATGCACCTTTACTAAACCTATTGTAGTAGCATCCCTGCAACCAATGGATGGATGTAATAACTTACATGTACAGATTAAATATGTACTAGGTATATCGAACTGGTTTAATACCTGCAGGAAGGGTCATGGCATGCATAGGCAGAGGAACCAAATAGCTCAAATGGGACTGAAAAAAATTCATTATATATCAATCCGGTGTAGATTGAGAACAGCGCCATCATCATAATAACATAACGGCCACCAAAAATCATTTCAATGATATCTCCAAGCTTCTGTTGGGAAAATAAATGAATATTCAATTAAGCTAAAGCCACATAACAACTACAGTTTACTGTCAACAACCAAGAAGTGATGTGCCAATTACCTGAGACGAAAGTTTCTTTTCTCTTATAATGAAATACAGTGTCACAAGCAACAAACATATACCATGGCCCCAATCACCAAACATTACAGCAAAAAGGAAAGGAAATGTGACAACTGTATATACACCAGGATTTGCCTCCTGATACTTTGCAACCCTGCAATAGTCTTGTATTAGTGCAGTCTTTAAGCAAAATGATTATTTAGCACTTGGAAAAATAACAAATCCAAGTTATTTATAAATTAATATCATAAGATTCCTGAAATGGGTAAAAGATTATATTTTTGCTGCTTGGGACACAAGCTGCTGATGGCCAAATAACTAATGCAGGTTGAAATATATCAATAGACAAATATCATCAGCAATTGAATTGGCTGGATTGAACTATTACAACTAAATGCAATTGCATGTGATTTAGTTTTTCATGATAAAAACTACAGAGAAAGCTAGCTGCAATCGTATCAGTGCTTGGTCCATTCATTAAATCTTTTACTTGTACATGGATACACAATTCTTGGACCACACAAAGAAGTCAGGCTGCTTTCTATCTTCATAAACATTAAAAGTCAAAATACAGTATAATGGAACAGAAGTCTGTCACGGTCATATTCCTGCTGCATCCCAAAATAAAATTGAGCTGAAACAGTACATGGATTATCAGATCATTGTTGGAACAGGTGGAATCAAATTTCCAACTGAAGCAGATATTGCATGAACTTTTAGAATTGCAGGGATAGCATATAAACATTTCCATATCTTACGAGGCATACTACTTGCCGTGATAATGCATTTTGGTTTCATTTACATTAAATAGCAGTTTAGCAGTTGACAGCTCCTGAGTGACTCACCCGTATGCATCTACAATTTCTTGAAAAGCAGAAGTAAATTTATTTGTCTGGAAGTAGGTTGGTGGTGATTCTTTTGTTTGCAAAACCTGGAATATGGCCCCAATCTGCGAGTTGCTGTCAATGGTTGCTCGCTGTAGAGAATTCTGAATCTGCAAAATTCAACCTACGTAATTAAATATTATATCCAACATTAAACTGTACTAGGATTCAACTTAAGCAACCAACATTAAACTATGAATACAGCACAGGACCAGTACAGAAACTAATATAGATTAAAACAACAAAACAAAAAATTTTCAACTGAAAAGAATAAAAGGAGCAAACCTGATTTGTTGCAGAAACAGGAGACCATCCTTCTGCAACAAGACACTTCTTTGTCACATCCATGCTGAGCATATTTAAAGTGTGATAAATTGCCTTTTTGTTCTTCACCTACATAAGTCAAAACAAACAAGGTTACTTGCAAACATAAAAGAGAGCATATTTGATGTTAAAATTTCATTTGAAATGACCATATCAAATCAGAAAACAGAAACAAACCTGGAGGCTCCATTGCTCAAATTGGTAGCCAATTGTCTGTAACAAATTACTCCGATGCACCAGCCCAGCATCTATGGTTGTCTTCAGCTCTGAAAGTCTTCCAGACACCTAGAAATTATAGTAGTTACAAACTTTGGATTGAGTTGTGACTAACTAATTCATAGTGGGACAGAGGTATAACAGCATCCAGAACAAGTACTTCCACGAAGATGTAGCCTGACCCACATGTATACTGGTATTAGCAATACATGTAGCTACGAATTCAATTTCTTAAAACCAACATAAGGTTATGTCACTGTAAGAAGCAAAAATGACCCAATTATTAACAATGAACAAAAGCAGCCAAATCCCTCAAACCCCCCCTTCCCACCACCAAACAAAAAGAAAAAGAGTATAAATAAAATCCCCCATTTAACAGTCATTGTCTAGCAGCAGTTTAAATTTTTAGACAGCTCAGTTATCCGTAAACAAGATACAGGAGATCCTTTGGGTGGGAGTAGGCCTAGGAATAGACTTCACCATGTAGTGGTTGTTTTCCTTGGTGGCTTTCCTTATTATAACATTCTAATAGGTGGTGACTAATGCCTACTGTCCAGAGTCTGATTATCATGATAGAAAGGAAGAGATAGATGTTCCAGATGGAGATATAGTGCCTAGCTTAGAACCTGCTGCCCCATGATCACCAATAGTAGTTCCATGTCAGCTAGTTCATAAGCTGGCAACAGAAGCAGTTGATAACATTGCTTTTAGAGCTTCTAATGACTTAACTCATAACAACGAATAATCCCATCCACCAAAGAAAAAAAAAAAAACAAAAAGGAAAAAGAAAGAAACAATCGGACAA
>JAWDEX010000003.1:2870316-2929511 GCA_035221805.1 Trichilia hirta | reverse complement strand
TTGCTTTTGTAACTTATAATGACTTAAATCATAACATTTAATAATCCCATTCACAAAAAAAAAAAAAAAAAAAAAAAGAAAGAAAGAAAGAAACAATGGGAAAATAGTTGTAATAATGTAGATACTTAGTGAATGATTCATAATTATAACACTACAACACCACTAAAACCCAAAATATAACAGAAAAATCAAATTACTGTATCCTGATGCATCAGATTTTACTTGAACAAGAATAAATCCAACAGGAATAATGCATACCTCTGAAATCATCTGAAATTGTTTTCCTCAGTCCTCCGCAAATGGATAGCGGTTTGCTCCAAAAGCATCCCATATTTTCAGAATTTTGTTCTTTGCTCTTTCACCAGAGTAAAAGACAACAAATACATTTTTCTCAACCTGTAATTGACTCCCTATGAGTTCCACAGATAAATGGATAATATTGTCATTTGGCACAAATACACAAGAAGAAACACAGTGGCATATGTAAATATGAAATCAGAACAAGAAGTTTAAATCTCTGTATTGATTCTAACGAAGCCTGAGTAAACAAACGAAAGCATGCAAGTAAAGACAAACAAAACATTCCAAGAAGTTGAGAACCAACAAGACATGATCAAGGCATCATTGCTTGTGATTTAATATACGTTCTCCCTATATAGATATGACAACAGAAAAGGATTCATGCAGTCTACCTCACATTTTATTAACGCTTAACTGAGTTAATATGAAAATCCAAGCATTAACCTCTGTCCGGACACAGGATCAGTGACAGTCTCCAGAACCATAGATTTCTTCAGAAACACATTATCCGTGGTTGAACGAAACAGGATCCTTTCGAAAGCCATTGACCTTTCTCTTGGAACAAGGCCACTGACAAAACCCAGCTTAATTTGCTTTGATGGATCTGTTACCATTTCCTACACAATAACTTCATAAGCAGCATATAGAGGAAAAATATAATATATCAGCTGATAGTAGGAAAATGGAAATTAAAAGATAAAACACTTGCTCCAATAACAATGGACTGTCAGTGGATCCTTCACCAAATTCATGGTATTCAAGTTCTCTCTGCTGAGATGCAGCTTTCCTTTGAGCAGAAGAAAAATACTCACCAGCCTGAAATGAGATAACAGAGACAAAATAATTCACAGCTAAGATGATTTTCTGGGACAAAAAAGGTGCTATGCTAATTAGGTATTACATGTAACATCATTGAAGAAACTGATCTCCACTTTCTCTGATCGGAGTAAGTTACAATGAGGTACAGATAATATGCAATCAGGAATGATCTTCTATGTCAAGAAAAAAACATTGCTACAGAAAGATATATCTAGCGATTCTATTAAAAAATCAGAAAATTATTTATCAAAACCAGTTAAATTCTAGCACAATAATCAGCAGGTAGAGTTGCTACCCCAGATTGATTTGCACCACACTAGTAAGGAAAACATTAACAAGCTCTAATGACAAAGAGATATAAGAAGCAAAGCGAACTATACCTCCTGCAGAACAAGCTTATATTCGAACAGTTCATTACAAGCGTGTTGCAACTTATCATCATTTGCATTCATTTCTAGCAGCTCGGCTTCAAGTTCTCCAAGTTTTACCTAGCCATACCCCAAGAATGCTGTTCAAATATGAAACATCAAATATTTTATAAGCCAAGAAACTAGACTCTAACGGACCAGTTACCTCCAAGTTGTCAAAATCAAATCCACACTTTCTGTAGACCTTGATGAAGGAGATAAACCTGCCTTTGACATTTGTTCCTTGAAAAACCATAGCTACCTGCCTTTAACATTTGTTCCTTGAAAAACCATAGCCTACGAGCCATTTCCCCACATCTTTTATTCTAAATAGTAAAAACAATACAAATGTAAATAAAATACTGGTACATCTACATGTATGTAGAATACATGCATGTATTTCATAAAAATTTTCTGGAAATTACTGACATAATATAAATAAAGAATGACAACGAAGTTATGACAGTCAACCACATGTCTAATTCGGCTTCCTGTAAACACTAATGTCAACGTCTCGTAAAAGAATTTTTCTGGAGAGTTGCTTCAGTCATCTTCAACATATTACATATTATATTTCAATTATAGAGTAAAATCTGCTAATTGTAATTTACAAATGAAATTTTCACCTAATGTTCAAATTGTATATAGTACGAAATTTAGATCAGCATAATAGTGATTAGAAATTGACTCATATCTTTGAATTGGAAAAGGCCAAGATTACGGAGATACTAGATCGTTCGATGAGCCGATTCCATAGGGATGATCAATTGTACTAGTTGCATCGGCTCGGACCGCAGCAGATCCATCGTCGGCCAACAGCCGCCAACCGCCATCTTTTTTCTTTTCTAATTATACAATTTTATTTACACAATGTATGTGTTTATATATCAATATGTATCATCCACCGGACTATGGATTTGTCAAACTGGTAAAATGAATTAGATCCACTTTTTCCCCCCCGAAAATTTGCGGGATTCCCCATTTCCCTGGTATTTATAGTGTCTGCCTCTTTGTCGTTGTTTTCACGCTCGCGTGATTGGTTAGGCTCAAACTTAAAAGTCGAATTATTTCTACGATGTGGATTATCCCATCGGCCACGACGCCAGTCAATTGTCATCAGACTCAACGTATCGTTTTAGGATGTCCGAAAGGTTCGGAATTGGACAAATTTAATTCCATTCGGTTCGTTGGAACTTGTTCGGTATCAAAGAACGCATTCTCTTTTTTCTTTTTTATTCTTTTTTTTATTTTGAAAAAATACGGAAATTCTCTAAATTTCCTCTTAAAATAAAAATAAGGTAGTTGTCAATGCAGCAGTCGTCTCCACAAACAAAATAAAATAAAACTTGCAATCCACATTATTTGGCCAATTCAATTTCTCGCAAAGTAATTTACGATGATGTCCAATATGTATTTACCGTTGTGGCTATTATTCGTTAAAAAATATTTTAAATATCTATATTTTAATAAAAAATTTTAATATTAATATATTTTTAATTTAATTTATTATGAAATTATTTTAAATAATTAATAAAAATACATTATTTTTGCCAAACATTTATGTTGCCCATCCTACGAATTCTAATATTTTTTTTTTTTTGGCTTAATTCATTGATATAAGTCTTAAATTCTTCCATTACAATTAATTTTTTCATTAAATTCACCCAAATTCTTATAACATTCAATCTTCAAGCGTTTGTTGTTATACCATTAAAGACTAAATAAAACATTTTTACAACAAGAACTACCATCTTCACTCAATTTTTTGATTGGTGCTTTTGAAGATAAGAGTTATTTCATTTTCTGTTTGTTTATATCTTGTCGATTTAGTGAAACTAATGCATGAGCTTTAATTTTTAAAGCTAACATGAAATGTTCTTTTTTTCTTAGATAACATTTTTTTGGTCTGTAATTTGAACAAATACGAATTTAATTGAAATTTGAATAGATCTTAATATATACATCTAAATAATATATTTATTTTTTAATTTTTGATAAGCTAATTTGGGATTGCTGTTGTTTATAAAATAAGTTGCTATTGTTGTGCTAATGAAATAATTAATTGTTAAAAAAGGCAGTTAAGTATTTGGTAAATTTTACTGTTGAAATGTTGTGTATTTAAAAATTAGAGTACAAATGCTTAGTAAATTTTAGTATTAAAATGTTGTGATAATATATAATGATTATAATAAACATATGATTATATATATATTATTTTTATTTATAAAATTACTAAAGTAATGTAATAAAATTTTTAAAAAATATAATTTAATAATATATCATTGCTATTGCAATTTTAGTCGGCTCTGTCTAATTTATTAAAACATAATAATATTTAAAAATATTATATCAAAATAAATTGATTTACTTGATAAATTTTTCTTATTCTCTCTATATTTGATCGATAAAAAATTTTACTTGACAAAAATTTTAAAAATCACATTAAATTCATTCTTGATAAACTGTTTTTTGAAAACAGCCCCTCCTTTCTTCCAAAAGTTATTGTCAAAAAGTATTAGATTATAAAATAAATAGTTTTAATTTTTTTATCAAATGCAAATTTGTTCTAAAATTATAAAAATAAGCTACATTTGCATTTTAAAAATATTACTAAACAACTTCTAGGATGTTTATTTTATAAATTTATGACATCTAAAAACAATTTTTTTGACATATATATATTCAACAATTAATATGATATTTTTTTGTTAGTTTTATCAAAAAAAAGAATCAATCATTTGAAAAAAAATATATGAATTAAATAAATTTAAAAAATTAAATTATGCTAAAATTGTAAAATTAGAATATTTATTATAAATATTAAAATATTTAATAGAAAGTTAATAGTTTTGGTTTTATTTTGGAGGAAATTAATGAATTTAATTAGAATATTTTTGAGACAAAAATTTTTTGTAAGCATTAAGATATTTTCCCATGCAAATAAAAGTAAAAAAAAATTATTTTTCCACTAAGATATTTATGTCTTATAATCAAACTTAAGTTGTAAAATCAAACAATCAAAATAAAATCAATTTATGATAATAAGTTAAATTAAGACTTCAGATAAAATAAAAACAGCCCCTTAAAAGTTTGATATTTCGATTTATGTCTAACTACTATAAAATTCACGAATTTCAATTTTTTTTTTATTATCCCATTTCAGTGATTTCATAAATATTAAATCTAATATGTTTTTGTGATTAGCTTATAAATACAAATTTATTATTTAACTTTCTATTAACAAAACTTGAAAAAGTATTTGGGTGTAAATTATTTTTGTTAATGAAAAGGGAGATAAAAGGTTTGTAATTAAAGTGAATTAATTAGAATTATCTTAGGGTTTAGAGTATTTTTTAGGGTGCATATAGTGTCAGTTTTTATATAATAAGTTATTTTTTATTGGTTAATAAATATAGAACAATAATTTTTAGGGGGCACATAACTTACTGCTTATATGCGAATCAATTTTAATTTATTAAAAACGTAAAAAAGAATGTAATTTTTCTTTTGTAAGTAGTCAACTCCCACACCCTGTTGTCTGCTTCTGCCATTAGGGTTATTACTTAATTCAAAAATGAATTTATAATACATTATTGAACTAATTAACAAATTATTATTATTATTATTATTATTATTATTATTATTATTATTATTATTGTTTTACCCTTTTTTATTATTTCTTCTAGTTTTCTCTCATTTTTCATTTCAATTATTTAAAATTAAACTTAAGCTTTGTGAAATAATTTTTTAATTTTATTTTTGAAAAACAATACAGACTTACCACAATTTCAAACTACGTTTAAATTTCATTAACAAATAAAATTTTAATTTGCAAATCAAATTGATCAAACAGCCAAAATTCGCTATAAATTTAAAAAGTATTAAAATTTCAATAAAATAAAATGTTCCTTTCGAAAAAATAATCAAGAACTATATATCTATTTATCATTTAGTTTTTCTCGTCATTCTGTCTCCATTGCGGCTACATGTGACAAGTCCTGCTGGTTTCAGCAAAAAGTACTCGGTAGAGACTGCATGGCCAGTGACTGCGATACTCTATATACTCAAGGCATTTTATGCAACCAGCAGCCATTTTTAATTATGACATTGAAAACCCACGAAGATTATCCACCGCGCATGCACCAAATCTGTAATGAAACATACTGAGATGAACTGGATCACATTCACATTGTATCCCTCCGCAACCAAGTCAAGAAGAAAAGGCTCACAGGCGATTTGCATGCGGATAAAAAAAATCTATGGATATGTTTTCCACAAGCTAGACTGCCTATTGTAAGAAACCCTAACCAGCGTTTCTTCTGGACGTTCATTTGGATTTTTCGAACACCACTCAGGTTAACTGGGTACTGATCAATTAACAGTACGAGGGGATATATGTCGTGTTGCAGACGGAGACGGTCGATTTTACAACTCGTTCGGAAAGAGAACGGAAAATTTCAGAACTAAATTTGGTTAAACATATGCACTACTTCATGGAAAAGTAGGAATAGCTTTGTAGAGAGGACAATGCCAAGTTTATTCTGAGCTACCCTAGCTATATTTATATACAGTCAGCTTGAAAATTGGCTTTCAATAATATATGCATTATGCACTGCAGAGAAAGATATGGATTTCAGGATGTCACTCCTCCACAAGCGCACAGTATACAAGGATGTATATGACGAAATAGTTCCTGCCATTAAACAAGTATCTGTACAATCGTCGTGAATTCAAGAAGCAACAAATATTATGCTGCATCGGATTTGTTTCCTTGATCTATGCGGCGACACACAATTGTCTGATCATTCATGGATTAGGTATTCTAATATTATCTTTATATGCATGGAGCTTAGAATGATTAATTAGGGACAAATTCATGTTGACCGTCGTCAATGGAAAGAAGCAAACAATTTTATATTCTCAATCCAACCCACTAATTTTCCAAGATGGAATAACAAAACAGAACCCATCACATCGAGCGACAATTTTACCACTACGCTTCTATTTGTTTCTCTTATTCGTTTTCTTTTCCCCTACCCTTTCTTTTTCCGATTGAGCGTCTGTCACAATTTTAGTATCACTTAAAAAGATTTCTTTCCTTTCGCCCTTTATTTTTGCTATATTTTGGACAAATAGAAAAAAATAATACAGAATTCAAAAGCACCCGTACCGTTTACCACTCCCATCTCTGAATACCATAGCTGAAATAATTGTTCCAGAGTCTCACAAACATAGGAAACATATACATATATAAGTCTATACAGGTTTTAATTAATTAACTTTCAGAACTGCATGCATGCAGCCGCATAACGATTTAGCTAAAGTACCCGTCTCGTTTAGAGGGGGCGTGCAACTCATGGACAGTACTCCTACGACCTACGAAATTTGAATTTGCAGCTTTTTGCTTGTCATAAGAGGAAGCCAATTAAAGAAAGAAAGTAATCCAAAACCCATGATTCATTGACACTTCAGGTTTTCAGATAATATGCATCAAATGTTCAAAACTGGCACAATTCTTTATCACATGGCGCGGCCAGCATGATACCACTAGTGCACTACTAAGGAAATTCAAGGAAGCAGCACTCATTGCAAACATATCTCGTTTAAGAAGCAAATAATTACTAGGTAGAAGGATGAAACATCTTGTTTCCTAATTATCCAATTGATGATAGAAAAAGAAACGTGCAAAATCTTATTCTCATACACTTTCAATTACAAGGGTGCATTTGGTAGTGTTTTTGTGCAAAAAATTTGCTAGTAGAAAACAATTTTAGGTTTTTGTATAAAACCTGTTCTGTAAAAGCAATTAACTAAAAGCTCTTTCAAGAAAAGCAACTATTATCAATTGCTTCTTTAATTAAAAACACTTCATCAAGTGCACTACGGTAAATCGGCCACCATGCATGCAATTAATGTGGTGATACATAAAGATAATCAATCATATGCAAGCCCGAGAAAGAGTTAATGACGGAATAGAGAGGGAGGGAACATGATATGTTGACTTAGAAGCATTCAATATCGAATCATCCATGCATCTAGTAAGAAAGGTTAAAAGAAATTTCAAATTCCATTTTGTATCCTGTACTTTGTATTTAATGTTTCACACAATTGATGAGCGTTTTATATATATATATATATATATATATTTATGTTTCACACAATTGATACCACATCCCATGCAGAAACAGAAATTAAAGAAATTTTCGCTCTAAGTTAGCGCAAAAGAAATTAATCCCTTGACCTCTTAGTCCCTTTGCAAGAGCTCAAATCAACTAGACTATACTTTGGAAAAACAATTTCTCAAACAATTATTTTGTAGAGAGATATGGTTTAACTACTCTCAATTACTCACATGCTATTTACTATAAATCAATCAACCCTTCATTTAATTCCCTTGATTTAAGCTAAAACGAGCCATAATGTTAATAAAAACAGCAAATATTGTTCAATTATTTGAAAGCTTATCATTATGACGCTTTTATGCAGATTAATCGAAATATATAGCATTCAAATTAAATAATATAAAAATTTCTGGGTTCTAGAAGCATAAGATCAAGAGTACTTAAATTCTATTACTGCAAGGCTTTGATATTACTATCGAGTGTTCTTTCTTTTTCTATTCAAAACTAACAATGAAGAATGCATCTCATGATGCAATGATACAAGCGACTGGAGAGTTAGAACTATAAACCAAAAATATCAATCCAAGCTTAATAAATCTTCAAAACCTGACCCATAAAAGACTGAAAATATAACTTCATTTCACAGCGAAGAAGAAAGCAACATGTTCTTGTCAAATTCTGTGAATGCCTTCTGAAGACAAGAAGAACGACCTACACCTTCTTACTATATTGTTACTAGACCTATTGCAAGAGAGATAAATAAAGTATGGAAGAATTAATCACACTAAAGAGTCATGGATCTATTAAGAGTGTAGTGTCTTAGTCGACGGCAGATGAGAGAGCACATGTTATGGGTCAGATTATTAGAGAAGTGGGGAAAGTTTCACAAGCTTTTCTGCTTGTTTCCGATGTACTAAATCTAGGAGTTCAGGGAAGTATCTTTAATATCTATCAAATAATTAAGTACCATACCCTATATCATAAGTTGTAGTCTACATATAACATAAATCACATGCACACAATAATTGCAAAAGCATTAAACATTATCAGCTAATGAGCTGTGAGAAGCATCTTCCATTCTCCTAAGAGGTCACATCCATGCACGTCTATTGAAGCAGCTAAATTTTATCGTCTCGCAGACAAGTAGTTGATATAAATGCCTGTTGAAGTTTACCAATTTACGTATATGTAAGTATTGTGTACAAAAGTATATGTAGATAGAGACACGCAGAGAGAGAGAGAGCATGAATTCTTCATGTATGGTTCGCAGTTTTGGTTTTGGCGCTGGCCTGGAATGGGGAATTGCCATTTGACAATTGAAAGAAAGGCTAACAAAGCTGCCCATGCACTTCTTTTTTCGGATATTGTTAAGATATTATAAATAAATAAAAAGTCACATAAATTCTTTGGTTAACCAAACACGAAACCTATCTAGTCCCATTTTCATCCGGCAAGGAAACGGATAAGCAGGAAAAAGCGGCTTCGAGTTCAACACCAACCAGAATGCAAATACAATATCAACCCAGAGAAAAAGAGAAACTATAAAGCAACCAGTGAGGAAACAAAAAGAAATTAAAAAAGCACACATCCACATGCTGCGTTGCAGCTGCACAACTACACTAAAAACATAAACAACATCTGATATCGATAATATCAAAATTTAACTAAGCAAATCTCAATTGAAATTCGAAAACATAAACCAACATCCCCGTATCATATGCATCCTCATCATCAATATTTTTCCATATATGTGCTTTCTACTTCATGGGCTGTTAAGATCTACTAGAATCACATAACAAAAACAAACCAACAGTTTATAGTATCTGCATGACAAATGAAGCTTTGTTTAAAAGCTAATTAAGGTTTTCAAGCAGGCCTCGTTTCAAGACCTTGGAGGTGGAAAGAATTGCGTACCAGCGATAAAAGCATTAAGAGGAGCTGCGTATAACGAAGGGTCAATCAAATTGGCAGCAGATGGATTGGTTACAGCAGCTGTTGCGGATGCGGTGGTGGTTGTCGCTGCCGTGATAAGATTTAGTTGTTGAGAGCTCTCACCTGCTGTAGTGTAACCATGTTCAGGGCCTTGATCATAAAGGAGTCCCTTGAAAACATGTCCTCCAATATTAATAGCCGTTTGATAAGCAAACTGCTCGTCGTGATCGTGCACGGCGTTTACTCTTACACAACGGAAGACAGCTGGAGAACTCACTTCAGAAGGGAACTGACTCAGTTCCAAACCTAATCTCAACAACCAACAAAAGAAGAACAAATCAAAGCTAAGCCATACAATTTAGTAAAGAAAGACTAGGAACAAAGAAAAAACAACTTTCTTTTTTAATTTTATGAACCTTTTTGGTCATTTTTACTTACAAACAGTAGAAGAATGAAAAAAAGGAAGTAAAGAGAAAGAAAAGCAATCGATGAGGGTGGACAACTATGGAGGTAGACTTGCCAACACGCAAATGATACGATTTTGCTGGGTACACCAGTACTTAAAGATTTTGTTTTGCAATTCCTCGAGATCTCACCAAAATTGAGCATACTGATTCCTGAAATTTCTTCCCCACAGTACTTTTCAAGATTGCTTTTATTCCTTCAATCATGATGGTGTTTTTCCATGGTGTTTGTTTGTATTCTGAACTCTTTAACTTAACCTGCAGTGGTGATGGGTAAAAGAGAAGTGCAGGCAAAAGAGGAAGTATCACCTTGATTCTCGCTCTGCCTTTTTGGATTCTCTCCTCGAAACTGTTGTCGTTCTTCTAGTTGATTTTGTGGCTGTAGTTGTTGCTGTGGTTGCAAAGCTGCTAGTTGTTGCTGCCTCTCTCGCCTTTTAGCAGCAGGAACCCAAGTACTCTTGACGTGTGTTTGGCACTGAAACCCTCGGCTCTTACAACAAGTTCTGCATCTCATGTGAGAACAATCTTTCTTAGCTTGGTTACCACAATCTTGACAGTTCATTCCTCCTCCTCCTTGTCTCATCCCAGAAAAACTCGATCTTGGTGAGTCATCAGAGACGTTGATGAAATTTCTTCGACTAGGACCCACACCAAACGAAACATAGTTGCTCATATTTTCTTGTTGATGATAATTCTGTGGCCATAATTCAAATCCTTTATTGTAGATCTCCTCGTTTGATCTGTACAAATACAGGTTCTCTTCTTTCGCTTCTTCTTCTTGTTTGCTCGCAGCTTCTTCCCTTCCTCCTAAGTAGAACCAACCTGCCATTTCTTGCACCCACAAGCTGAAACTAACCTCAATTTAGACCAAAAATCCATAGCAATAACTTAGTACCAGGAACAGTTTGGGTGCGAATTATTTCTGGGTGCGAATTATGGATAATTTAGGTGGGTTTTTAAGAGACTGTAAGTTATTTTTACCTGATCGTGGTCTGATTCCGACTCTGGGAGCAGTTTTTTGCAACTTTTGAGGAAAATTTTGAGTAAGCGTATTTATTTTTAGGGTAAAATAGTAAGTGAAGTGGCTGCTTGTCCTTAGCCTGAATTCTCTTTCGTTGTTCGAAGCTCTAATGACACAGAATTAGAGCTCTGCAAAGCCGCCATGGCAACTGCACCGTCACTCTGCTACACAATCCTCATTAAGACAAAAGCAAACCTATTCTCTCTCTTTCATTTAACCACTGGCTTTGCAGTGCTTTAGAGACAAAGACAACCGAGATAGAGAAAAATTAAAAAAGGGAAGTAAAATAAGTAGGAATAACTCTCTGGGCACTTCTCTACAGATCTCTTCCAGTTTCAATAAGTCTAACAACTAAAGACTATCATCTCAGCCATTGACTGTTCATCCAACGGATCAAATATGTTACACGTGTCATAACGTCAGCTTTTGCTTATTCGTTATTTGCACCGGAAATCCCGCTAGTACTCTTTCTGATCTTTCCTGTAATTGAGATTGATTTATATCATTTTTAATCTACGAAAGAATCTACTCTGCAAATAATTTTTTTTTTCCCTTGATAATGGCAAATATCTATGATTTTTTAAAATAATATTTTCTTCAATTTTATAATAAAAGCTTTTTATAATTTTTTTAAATATTATTTATTCTTTTATCAAATAAGTATAATAAATATTTTTTAATTATAAAAAATAAAAAATAAAAAAATGATTACAAATCACAATATATATTTTTATTATATATGAATCTTTAATTTTTATTCTATAATTCTAAATTAAAATAATTAATTTTTTTAAAAATATATTTTAAATTTACTTTATAATTTTAATATTTTAATTCATAATATTTTATACTAAAAAATTTATAAATAAATTTTTAAAAATTAAATTTAAAATATTTTTTTATTCATAAAATTTTATGAATTTATTTTTATTTTATAATTTAATTTATAAAATTTTAATTTATTTTAATTTTTAAATTTTATATAAAAGTAATTTAAATATTTTATATAAAATATTTAAATTATTGAACAACTATAATACTTTATATTATAAAAAATTTTAATTTTAATTTTATACTTACTAGTATTTTTAAAAATTTTTATTAAATATAAATATAAACTTTTACAATATTTTATACTAAAAAAATTTACAATTTAATTTTAAAAAATTAAATTTAAAATATTTTTATTTTATATTCATAAAATTTATGAATTTATTTTTATTTCACAACTCAAATTAATAAAAATTTAAAATTTATATTTATATTTAATAAATTTTTATTAAAAGTTCTTATAAATATAAAATTATAAATTAAATATTTTAAAATATAAAATATTATAATCATTTAATAATTTAAATAAAAATACTAATTTTTTAAATTTTTAAAAATAAAAATTAAATTAAATTTTATAAATTTAAATTATAAAATTAAAATAAATTCATAAATTTTAATGAATATAAAATAAAAATATTTTAAATTTAATTTTTATAAATTAATTCATACATTTTTTAGTATAAAATATTATAAATTAGTATTTAAATTATAAATTAAATTTAAAATACTTTTAAAAAAATTAATTATTTTAATTTAGAGATTTATAAGATAAAAATTAGAGATTTATATGATAAAAATTAAAAATTTTTATAATAAAAATATGTATTTTTATTTTTAGTAAAGAAATTTTATCATTTTTTAAATTTTAGGGAATATTTATTATAAGAGATTTGTTTTTGATAGAGATAGACAGATGTTATTTTAAAAAATTTTAAAAATTATTTATCAGCTTTGAATATTTTTTTTTTAAATAAATATACCCCATCTCACATTTATCTCCCTTTCAGTAATATCGCAGACGTTCCTTTCACGTGACACGTATAATTTATTTGATCGTACACAAAAAATTAACGATTATGGATATGCCTAGCATTTGTAGTTACATACTGGTAGTTAAAAGAATATTATTTTGCCAGTCAATGCCTGCCTCGAATTTCTCTCATATTTCTTTCTTTTCTCTTAATTAAATTTTTATGAAATTAATTTTATAAATAATCAAAATATAATTATCTAACAAATTAAAAATCCTCTGGTCAACAATGATGATGTTACGTTTAAGAGAGATCGACTGACAGATGCAGGCAAAGTTCAACTCCCCTCAAGCTATGCCGTGTTTGTGTGGACGGGGCAGAGCTGGGGTTTTCTAATTTGTTAAGTCAGGTTATTAGATTTGCTTAGTATTGTAATGATTATACATAGTGTTTTAAAAGTAAAATTAAAAAAATATATATTTTTATAAAATTAATATGATATGACACCTGTATATCACCAACAGCAATTTATATAACCCAATTTAAGATTAATAAGAATAACGTGATGATTTAACTTTTAACTGGGACTTCGTAGACATTCATTCATTGTTTTCCACGTTTATTATCATTTTATTTGTGATTTGACTAACGGCTTTATTCTTAATTCACTTTCATGTGATTTAAGACTAATAAACTAAGCTTGTTGTTTTTCTCAAAACAGGATAATCATATTGTGGAATTGATGGGCACTGTGACGTCCTTTATTTGTCTTGATTTTTTAATATCCATTTGATTTGAAGATTAAGTCAAATTTTTCTTGATTCATAGTTTGACTGAAGAATAACCCAAGCTAACGAAATTTAAAATTATTTAATTTTATCAGTACTATTGTCAGTTTACTTTTGGTAAACGCATCTCCACTTTGGGCAGTCATGAATTCTTAATTGATTCAGAATTGTTACCATATTTTAGGGAAATGTTTGACTCCATTTGTGTTTATTGAGTGCCACCCCATTATTCATGTTGAAAGTTGACAAAAGAATTTTATTAAGTTTAGTATAATTATTTATATTTGCAAATTCATTACATTAGTATAAATTAAGTACGACACAGCTAAAAGATAAAAATATATTTTAATTTTTATGTTTACAATTATATCATGCGATGTGTTAACAAACTACTCTTGTCAAACTTGGAAGATTGATTATTAGATAGATATGTTAAGAGGGCATGAATTTAAAGAACGAAATTGGACCCCGAAGGGGGTAAAAATATTGATAAAAATTAATTAATATTTAATCAAATTTATTTCACTATTTAAACTTTGACCATGCTTATCATAATTTTTAATACACTTTCAAAATCAATTTTAATCAAACTATAGGTTAAACTATTTTCTCTATCTATCCCAAGAGAAGAAAGTAATTTACCTGACGCAGGGATCAGTTAAAGTTTCGCAGTAATAATCAATATTTATTGGTAATTCCATTGAGGCTACTAATAATTTACTATGTTTCAATGATTGTATACAAGAGCTTTTACGAGAGGCTCGACTCCATAGAATTATCCTTTTGTAGGAAAATGACTATCTCGCTCCATATCATCTCCTAGTATTAGCATCAGCGTATGTAGCTTAACCCCATCAAACTTCTTTTCTTTCTTTCTTTTTTTTCTTTTTTATTTAATCAAATAATCACGTGAAAACGCAAATTAGTGGGCAGTCATTATTGGATTCAATTAATATAATTATATAAAAGTACGGACTCCGGCGGCCTCAATCCCACAGTACTATGCCCTCGGGCTGGCTAATTAAATCTTAATAATAGAATTAGAATGGAATAATCACGATTCTATGGACAAAATATTATCTTAAGCACTAAAATTTAATGACATAATTATCTTTAACGTTGAATTATACAAATTGTAATGAAGCAATTAGGGGCCCGAGGCAGTACCCTTCACCCTTTTTTTCCCTTCCGCTGTTGACTATTGCTTCATTGTCTCTAGCTAGTCGATTGATTTATTTATTGCTAGGCGGACATGGAGCTCCTAAATTTGATGAATATGGGCTTCACGTGATTTCTGTCTCTAACCTAAGTTTCCTTTTCTCATCTGTGGATAATAACAAAATATTAATCTTCTTCGAAAGTACGATGAAAACTATGTTGACTCATATTGTATAGAATTCACACAAAAACAGTGATTGATACCAATACTATTTTCTAAATTATTTAATAATTTAATGCCCGTTTACAAATATCAGCATTTTGTTCTTGTTTTTGTTTTTGGCATGGATCGAACAGTAGGAAGATTGATAAGGGAAAGCAGAAATGAGCACGCCAGAGAGATAATTCTCGAGCATGAATCTCTGAAATTTTTTGCTATGATAGAATCAAATGGTAAATAGGTTTTTAATTGAAGGAAAGACAGAATATGGCAGCCAACGGCTAGAAGAGGTAGCTCCTCCTCAAATTTAGTGAAAGTAAGCAGAGATTTTAATGGTTTTGTGATTTAGTAAAGCAAAATTAATTGCTAGTGTTAAATTTTTGTACGTAATGCTATTGAAAGAGAAATAAGAAAGAGAAAGAGTGATGTGAAATTCTATTGGGTGGTGAATGATGATGTGTGAGAGTCCCAATAATTGTGCGTCACTATCTTTCACTCTCGAGCCCTGTGCTTCGCGTTCTCCTGGTTGACTCTTTCTGTATCGTTCATTTTTCTCTGTGTCCCCGACGAGTATAATTACCAGTTAGTACTCATCATCTTTGATCTCATACTCGCACTGTGCTCTTTCACTTCAAGACTTGACAATCAGCTTGACGTGATATCGTTATCATTATGTAGAATCATAACATAAGATAAGCTTTAATTTAGTCTATCAAGTTGTTTTCCAAAGAGACTCTAGTGCATGTCCTAAAAGAAGGGTAAGCGAACGCAATTTCAGGTTCAAATTGTGATGTAATTGCAACTTTCTCTTCTATTGGTCAAAGGCAAATTTTGCCACGCTGGCACGCTTACATTCACAAGTTAATAGTATAGTATAATTTTATTTATTTAAAGATAATTCAATTTCAAACTTACATTAAATTATGGCGTCTGACATAGGCTGCAGCATTACAGACATGCTAACTGATTTCTCCTTTTCTTCTTCCAACAAGCAGAAGAAAAATGGAAACATCCGACCAAAAAGCAGCGGGCAGAAGGCAGGAGATATAATTCCAAGTGAAAGCTAACAGTCGTTACAACAATGGAGCTATTAGTATCCAGCTTTTATGTGTGGTAGCCTTCGTTGCATCAGATACGTATTCAATTTTAGTATATACGTATGTCTGTTTACAAGGATTGTTCGCAATCCGACACGAGTCACGCATGCAGACCAGATATTGTTTGGTAACAAGGATATTACTGACCTTATGGTAGGACGAATTAGCTATGGTGGGTCAATGATACAAGTTAAGTGGGGTCTTACCATCCATGCTTGTGCTGGACATGATGAGAGTTTGGTTTTAGACTGAAATGATAGAGCGTAGGTTTCCCTTTACGTATATAATTGGTGCATCGGCCGTTACATGACATAATTGTCTCAAGAAAGGCAACAGTACAGAGATTACAGCACTCGCTATCACGTGCTTACTACCACTTATGCGAAACCTAAGCTAACAACAGGAAAGGAAAAGTTAGGCATTGTGATTATAAAGACTTAAAAAAGTAAAAAATAAATTCTTAATAAAAGGACAAAAAAGCTTGTAATTTCAAATTCTAAATTGGACAGTTATTCAAATGACTGGAATAAGAGGTGCAGCGGCCGAAACTTGGACATATGAGGAGCACACGAATGGGACGTCGGGATGATCGGGCTCGTCCGATGGTTAAATCAACGTGCCTGCCGGCACAACAAAGAAAGAAAAAACTGGATAAATGGCCCCCTTCCTGCGAAAACTCAGATATTTTGATGCCTCTGTTATCTCAAATTCCGATTTTATCTTCTTCCATTTTGTCCGGCTAAACCCAATTGCATGGTTAGAAGGTTTAAGAAAATATATGGTTGACTTGGCTGAAAGTTTGTATATCTGATGAAGTGGGCCGGCCCTTTGAATTTTTGAACTATTCAATAGTTTTTTAATGTTAAAAGAACTGCTTTAATTACTAAATACACCCAGTCCATGGGATTGAAGTAAGAATCTCATTCGGTTGTTGTCAAAGGAGCTCAACTTGTTTCTCTCTGCATAGAAATAGAACCTGAATATAACCCAAACCCAATAAATCTACGTATTGCCTGCCTACAAAATGAAAGCAGATCCACCCGTAACGGTTTTTTGAAACAAATTTTTAATACATCTCGCTTGTCTCATTCTTACTCTCCTTGCCCTATAAAACTTCACCAAAGTTTATCCAAGAGAACGCGCTAATACACATCAATTGTTCTTCCATAATCCTATTCCTACCGTTAATCACGGCAACCCAAGCTTCCCAATCCCAGATGGAGTTCATAATCGACACACCAACCATAACGACTTTCGCTACACAAAATAAACGTAGCCTTTCTGTCATCATTCTTAACCTGAGGCGAATCAATCTATCACTAAATCCATCTTAACTAGATTTCATGCCGTATTTTAGAATAAGCTTATCTCGAGGCGGTGAAGCTTTACAATAAAAAACATTAAGTGAACCAGTTGGTGATGATAAAAACACTTTAAGACATGTCTTTCATAAGTTCCATCTCACGGCTTCAATTGTACTGTGGTCTCTCTCTCTTGTTACTCTTATTTTACTGTCTCTACTTTACGTCTTAAGATGTTTGTTTTACTTTAACATGGTGAAAATAGAATTCTTGCATCATGTAGGGGTTAACTATCAGTTTGCTTCATGTATTTCATGTCTTCTTTTACTTCAATCTGCACCGTTCGTTGCTCCAAAGACACGAGTCCTATCTCATTCTATGGTTGGTTATTGAAAGAATGCTCATATATGTTCTAAACATGCTTTATTATTTTAAGAGGATTAGAACGAAATGCGAAAGTAAAACAGTATCTCCTGTTATTGAAGCTTTCTGCCATATTTGGGATGAGACTAGTCGGTTTAGGGACCTTAAACCTCTTATTTATATATTTCTTCTATCAAAAATTGGAAAAAGTTTTGTACACGTGAGTGGTAGTTTGCTATACGTGGAGTTGATGGTCATGCCTTACAATTGTCGAAAACTGAATGCGGTTACAAGAAATTGCATGGCCATATTCTTACATTTGCGGTTCCAGTTTTGGCACTTGATGTGAAAATTTATGGTAGTGGTTTACAAAAGAAAAGAAATTTCTATCAATAGTTGCAAATCCAACAAGTCAGCTATCGCTTATAGGAAACTTGGTTGGTGCACAAGCAACGGCTATTACGGGGAGAGCTGTTTGCTTGTTTTCACTAGGGATGATGCACTATTTGGTTCCTTTTGTGGCCCTGTATCAGCGTTTATCCTGTTGCAATCAGCTTCCGGCTATGTTAAGGCCAATTTTCTTGTTTTACTTTGCAGTGCCGAGTGTGGCGAGTTTGGCCTGGGAATCCATTTCTGGTGCTTTTGATACGGCATCAAAGATGCTCTTCTTCCTCTCACTATTCCTTTTCACTTCACTGGTAATGTTTTGAATTAAAATAATCTACAAGAAAGTGACGTCTTTTGGAAGTATTAACGAGGCATATAGATATCTACAGATAACAAATTTTAAAAATTTACTACAATTTGATTCTAGGACAGCCTATTAAAATAAGATGACCGTGGAACATGAGGTCTTGTTTCGCAGGCAGTGACAAATTGCACAGCTGGTTAAGGTAGACTAATTTTGTTGCTCTTTATTTTTTCAGAAGTATCAACAGAGTACGGTCCTTGTGTCCAATATTTAAACATTTAATATTTAATAAATAGAGTATTCATTTTTAAATATCAACTTTCTTTAATGGTAGAAAATTTTAATAACTTTTGTAAGCAAGATAATCTAATGATTTCTGCGTAATATGATATGTATTTCTCTAAACTTCTCAACGGTACCGTATTTGTTTGGGGTAAAGTTTTGAAATTTAATTAACATGATAATTTAATAATAACTAGAGATCTACTGTTCACGACTTTCCTTGAAAAATGTTTTAATAACACACTGTTAATTTTTGGGGGCGATCTGATTATTTAAACAGGTTTGCAGACTAACCCTTTTCAAGAGATCCATGAAAAAATTCAACGTGGCATGGTGGGCTTACTCATTTCTTACTACCGTGCTTACTCTCGCTTCCACAGAATATGCACAAGAAGTGAAAGGTGCCATTGCAATTTGCAAATGTCTTAATGCTTATTCTCTCGGCTCTTTCTTCATTTCTTTGACAGTCTTCACTCTGCTCAACATTAAAATACTTCTGCCGGACAACAAAAACATATATAAATATACAATTGAAAACACGTAGTTAGCTTTTGAAAATAACTTAAGCTAGCTAGCTATCCCGTGATGTGGAAAACAACTAAGAGCTATGGTAGATGTTGACGATTATAAACTGTACAAAAATTTAAAAGAAAAATGGTGATAATTAATAAACATTTGAATTTAGATAGAACGAATGTGGCACAATCAATGCAGATTTATCGTAACAAGATGAAGATGATGGGTGAAACGCAGGGAATCGTCGAGTTTAGACTCGAAGAACACTAGTAATACAAGAAAATTTTATTTAAATGAGTATATAGAACACTTGTCAAAATCAAGTGGTATTAGGCACTGGTTCATATGATCACTTTTGATTCCGAACACAGATAAACATAGACTACGAGTTTCTATTTAGTGACCATATTGGAAAAGACATGCCAATATCAAATATTTGTCTACTGTGATCCAATGTATACCTATAAATTTGGCAAAATCTTTGGGGTCATCATAGGATATTGTATTTATATTAATTTATGGAAAATTTCAATTCTTTTTATTGTAATTTATAATTTTTTTATTGCAATCCTCAACTCTTTATTATATTTTTAACTTGTAAAAACAAAATAAAAAGATTAAAAATTACAATTGAAGAATTGAAAAAACGAATAAAGGTGATAAATACAATTTAACCATGCTCAAATCTTTGAAAATTTGAAAACTAAATCCTTTATATATTAAAAATGAAGACGTATAAATATCTCAAAAAATTTTCATTTGAATTGAGATTAATTTAGAAAAATATTTGCCTAAATACAAGGGATCCATCCCCTTTTCCCCCTAGCCTTTTCAAATCTAATTTAAATTTGCTTAAGAGTAATGCTATCCTTACCACTCTAAAATCTTCCTGAAACCTCTTTTATTTATTAAGTATTTTAAAAAATAATCTTAACTGTTTATTTTCTTATAAACCTCATTGTTATCAATTTTTTTCTTTTTTTATTCAAACCCTCCAATTATTATCTAAAACCTCATAACTATTTACCACTCACAAATTTTCAATTAAAATAAATTATTTTTTATTTTTAATAAAAAAATATGATAATTATTTAATTTTTATCATGAATGAAAATGATTTGAGTATAAAAACGCAGGTTTATTGTAAATCCATCTTTGTTGGCAGCCAAATTTTTATGTTCCATAAAAAACAAAAGATAAACAATGAGAAATAGTAAATAATTTGAACAAAGCTGATACCCATTTGTTGTTTATTTGTTCATTAAGTAGTAATAATAACAGGCAAGAGAATAAGGGTTTTAACAAAAACATTAAATTAATGGTAAAAAAATTATATAATCTTTTGAAAAAAATAAAAAATAAAAAATCATCATTGTTCAATTATTTTTTTATTGAAATAGTAATTTAAGAGATATAATAACAAATAATTTGATTGTGCTTCTCTCTAATATTACTCTCCATAGTACTACACTTATGGTAGGAATTTAAATGTCTAATATATATGTACTACACTTATGGTAGGAATTTATTGACTCTATGGCAATAAAATAATTTGGTTAAAAAATTTATGAAAGATAATAAAAAACTTACTTCTTTAAGATCAATCACTATTGTATTTTCTCCATCAATTTTAATTCTCCTGAATTAAAAAAAATATATTTACTTAATTTAAAATTTAAAGAAAATAGAGATTTAATAGTATGAGTTTAGTTAGTTTTTTTTTTTTCTAAATTTTTATGTAATTTTAATTAAGATAAAAATTATAAACTAAGAAGAGGGTTTTTAAGAAAGTTTTAGAGGAGTACCAACAGCATCACTCTTACTTTATTAACATTTCACACTTGCAACTCCTTGATATATTCTTATAATAATCTCAACTATTGACATGTTGCAATTTTTATTAATGATTTATATTAAAAATTAACAAAATTATAAATGAGTAATTAGATAATGTTAACCATTAATACAAAGATTTTTTAATATTAAAGTAAAAATATAACAGATATAGGATTGCCTTGTTGATAATGTAATATCCAAATATGATATTTTCTCATTTATTTACATTTTTTTAAGAAGATAGTTTATAATCAGCATCAACTTGATTGGCCTATTTTGTTGTTCGATATCTTGGAGAAATGAAATTTCATCTTCTTAAACACAGAAGTTAATGAAGGAAAATTGAAAAGGAGAAGATATAATTATTTTTCTTTTTCTCTTGTTTACTTGTTGGTTTTCTTGTGTTTGATAATAATGGGGAACAAACCATGGGATAGCGTTTAGGTTAGATATTACGGCCTTTCGAAAGTAGTTTTCGATACTTTGATTTGAGTTTGATTGATTGATGTGAAAATAAAATGACTACTTCGAATCTTAACAACGTTAAATTCTTGAAAATTTGTTCCAGCATTCAATTACCTATCACTTAGGTCCCAGCTAATACTTCAGCTATAATTGCTACCCCAAAAAAGAAAAACACACAAGGATATTTCACAGTATAGCCAAACAAAGCATTGTATTCTTTAACAAATCAAACGATGAATTCTGTCAGTTAATTTGAGAAACCCGATTCATAAACATAAATCTTAAATGGGTTTGTCTACAAATACGAGATTGGACTTTTTTTCCTTACTAATTCTAGCAATTTATCCTCCTTTATTGTTTTTTAAGATATTAATTAACTAATCACAAGAGAGATACTGACCAGAAACCAAAGGGTAACGCCCCATTTGTATGTTTTGATTAGAGTGTGAATGATTTGAAATGACAATACTTTTGAGATTTAACAACGTTAACTTCTTCAGTTTTTGCACCAGCCTTGTATTTCCAGTAACTTGCTCCCAGCTACTATTTCAGATATGACCTATGAGCACTATGGGGACACAACGAAACCCTTGGAATGAACGGGTGCGCAGCCAATTAGAACAAAGCAAAAATACCTTCTTTTACAAATCACACAAGAAAACCTTCCTTCTTTCTGCCACAGGAAATGCATTTAAAATGACACTATTATAGTTATATTAGGCTATATAGATAAGACGATCTTGCTTGATGTAAATCAAAAATTCAGGCAAACTTCAACAGGACGAAGGCTCTGAATCTTTATCATTGCTCTTTATATTACCATAAATGAACTTCTAGTTTCTTAATCTTTCTGTTGCCATTAATATTTTACTTTTTTCCTTGTAATAAAAGAACGATTTGTTCCCATTTCCGATTCCAAGGGAGAAGGGACTGGTTACAGGGAACGTTTGAGTTGTTAAACGCTATCGTTTGTAAAGGATATCAAAATGCAAATTATTTATATCTTTATTCATAAATTGTAAATGTTAGGGATCTTGATGTTATGTAACCAAGTAGCCTATGTTTTGTGGTGCCTGGTCAAAGAGTCAAGTCACAATGGGAAACGGTGGTTTCTTGATCGAGAAGTATCCACACGTTATGAACCTATGGTCATTGGTCCCCAATGCATTGATATTCGGTGTATCAAACAGTGAAACACTTTGCCCCGTTTTATCAGAACCATGATTCACCTTTCACCAATATGGGAACGCTCTTTCCATTTTAAGCAACAATGCACTAGTCTTTGCTTCTATCTTCCTTTGCTTTTAAGAATCATATCAGAGCAAAGCCGAAAGAAGAGAGAGATAAATAACCAATAGAAACAGAATCAAATCACATATTGATATCAGAGAGAGTTTTGGATTCATGGCTCGAGGAAAGATTCAGATCAAGAGGATAGAGAACTCAACAAACAGGCAGGTCACTTATTCGAAGAGACGAAATGGTCTGTTCAAGAAAGCTCATGAACTAACCGTTCTCTGCGATGCTAAGGTTTCTATAATTATGTGTTCTAGCACTGGAAAAGTCCATGAATACATCAGCCCCTCAACCACGTAGGTTTCTGTTTAAAACCTTAGGGTTAATTTTGTTTAATTGATTTTCGTTTCTTAAATGATTTAATTTTGTATCTTATTAACTTACAGAACGAAGCAGTTGCTCGATGAGTATCAGAAGACATTAAAAATCGATCTTTGGAGCTCTCACTATGAGGTAAGGTTTATCTACTTGGAAGAGAAAGAAACACGCGATGCATGTACAACGAGCGCCATAACCTTAGAAAAAGTTTAAATTTCTTGAAGGTCTCAATTGATAAATCTGAGAGACTGAGACAAAATAAAATCTTCCAAACAATTAACAAAGATTTGACAGTCTATTTTCAAAGAGATGCTAATGTTAGTTTCAGTTTTAAATGCTTAGCAAAAATGTTTAACCTAAAATTATCAGTATTATTTTACAGGAGATGCAAGAGAAGTTGAGCAAAGTGAAGGAAGTGAATATGAATCTACGCAGGGAAATTAGGTAATCGAATAAAAGAGTTGCTTATCCTGTGTGACGTCGTTAAATATAGTGAATTGCGAGATGTTGATCTTCATAGTTGTATTGATGTAGTTGAATATGCTAAATATTTTTTTGGAAGGCAAAGGTTGGGAGAAAGTTTGAAAGACCTGAGCTTGGAGGAACTGCTTGCACTTGAACGAGATATCGATAATTGTTTGATGATTATCCGTGAACGCAAGGTATTATGTTTTCTTAAAACATTTCATCTTAGGGCTTTAATACTACTTAGTACAGTAGTAAGGTTTATACGGGAAACTATTTTAAGAAAGAAAATTAACTGAAATTGAATTAAACGGGTAGGATTTTCTTGCTTTTTAATATCCTTTTAAGTCCAAATGAAGTCTTAATTTATAATGGGGTAAATTAATTTCAAAAATTCAATAAAACATGAAAAAGAAATCGTATCCAATTAAAAAATGAAAACTTGAAACTATACCTTTAAAGCTCCTAAATTTGGGCAATAGTTCTTGTAATGATGTATTCCAAGTTTATCCTTGAGTTATGGTAAAATCTTAGTAAAAGGGAAAAACAAAATTCCTAATTTAATAAAAACTTTTAATTCAATTTTAACGAAAGAATTAGGAGAAGAAAACTTGTTATAAGGCATTAGACGCCATGATAGACTTGTAAACTTGTAGTCTCTGCCATCAATCTTTCTTGTGACTTATAATAGCAATGCATTGGCTTGATTTTGCGTTTGTATGAATAGCCTTCTCTATTAGTTCTTATACTCTTTGATCACTGTCAAAAGGGTGGTTGCTCCCCTTAACCATTGCATGCCATAAGGTGTAAACGGAGTTTGCTCTTATACTCCTCGCCGAAGCAAAAAAAAGTAAAGATAAACTCTCAAATTTACAATAAGACTGTTGAATCCATGACAAATAATCACTTTGAAAAAATGTAATTCTTATCAATAAATAAAATTAAACTAAGAAGTACAATGATCTTCCTATTTATGGAGGGGTAAAAATATTTTTGTTATCATGCTATAATGTTTTTAAAATAAAGTAGGATTTTGTTTTTCTTTTTCCTTTTGTTTCTTTGTCGATTTCTTTATTAAATGAATGTAAGTGAAATTGAAGGGGAATACTCCAACTTCTATCTATAGTGTATAAATTGACAATGCATTGCTGTTTTTTTTTTTTTTAAGCTGCCCATAGGTTCTTTGAAATGTGAAGATATTAAATTAAGTAATACTTGATAAAATGTTGGGATTTAATCCTGCATTCAATGAACACCTAAATCCATGTTAGATTCATCAAGATTGTTTTGATTTCCTTAAGTTTATCCTGCAACCGCAATGTTTTAGTTGTTAGCCTTTTGAACGAATTGGATGAAATATTTATAAAGTTATATCTGACTTTCTTTTTGTGTACTTTTGTTTTAAATCTTTATTTAGCTTTATGATGTAGCAGACAACTATCCTTCACTGTTATGCAAAAGCAACCTAATTTAAATGAATCCTATAATCTCCTACATCAAATTACATTCCGATGATATTCTTTTCTTTTCATGTGATGTACTAACAGAATATTTTCTTCACCCTTTTATCTAATCTATGAATAACAGTTTCGAACGCTCTCAAATCAGATTGAAACCAGCAAGAAAAAGGTAGGTATCTTCTATTTGTCAAATTAACAGTACTTGCAGTCTTTGAATTGAGGAACTTCTTCCCCATTCTTTAGGTAAGGAGTGCGGAAGAAATGAACAGAAATCTTCAGAATGGATTTGTAAGTATCTAATAAGAACTACCAGCTTCTGCTCGTATATTTTCCTGATTCAGCAAATTAAAGAACCTAAATAGAAGAAAAAAGCTTATGAAAATTAATGAAATTTCTGTTTGATTCAGAATACCAATACAAAAGAGGAAGATCCAAACTTTGGATTGGTTGATGATGGAGGCCATTATGATTCTGTTATCAGATTCCAAAATGGCGGTCCTGGCATATTTGCTTTACGCTTGCAGCCAAACTAGCCGAAAGTTCACCGTGGATGAGGATGATCAGACTAGCTGACTTGACATATCAAGTTATTAATTACTATTAAAGCTTGATGATTATTAAGTGTTTGAAGGATGCCTAGTTTTACCTTTTTCTTTGTCATCATCATGACTTTCCTTTTCTAGTTGTATGTTGTTGGTTGGAATCTAGTTTAAAGTAGCATCTTGTTAATTAAGTGACTCAGAATTGCTAATGCTGCGTGCTGCTTAGCCTTTCTTTCCCGACAACAAAAGCTTTTAAATTTGGATACTCATACTCTATGCTAATTGATGTATTAGGAGCTTATTGAAAGTAGATCATTTCTCTATGGTGCTAACGTATGCCCCAATTTCTTCGTTTGAACAGGATTTTAAACCCATTTTGACAGAGAAACAAAGATTTAGATCACTTGGTTAGATTTCTTTTCCATATTGGCAATTTTCCACGGTTCCATGTGTTTCTCTCCTGGGAATTCTTGTGAAAAGCTTTGACATTTTCTTTACATATTCTGCCTCTTCATGTTATTTATAATTCTCATAAGTACTGGATCACATACGTCTGCGCCTAAAATATGAATTACTAAATTCCTTTTAAGGACTTATGCTCGTTATTCTAATATTGAAATGGTCCAGCAAACATGCTTTCCTTTTTTGATTTAACACATGACATCCTTGTCAGCATGCTTGTCTGATTCATTTATTCTTGCGGCATGTCCTTTGCTTTTTTTCTAAATAATTCTATTACAAAGTATGGTATTAGGTAACATCATAATTTTATTAGAATAAAAAAAATTATATCGTTTTCATAACATCTCCTGCATATATTAAATTTGATGTTTGAAATTATTGGTATTAAAAATTTTTTGAAGAATAATATTAGAATCTCAAATTATCTTCTAAATTTTCGATTTCAAATGATGTGATAGTTAAGTTGGTAGTACCATATCATTTGTAAAAAATTTTAAAAATACAAATTTTTTTTAAAATTTATGAGATTTTAATAGGTATAGTGATGTGGCACTGTTAATTCAACTATCATATTATTTGGATACGATTTAAAATTCTTTAACATTATTTTTTTTCTAAAATTCTTAATATATGTACATCTATAAAATATTTAAATAATAGTAGGAAGTTCGTACATATTAAATTAGGATGCTATTGGTTTTAAAATGTCATGATTAAATTATATCAACAAAAAATTTTAAAAATTAAAAAGAAGAAGTACCATAACAAGTTTGGAAAGATATATAATAATAATAATAAAGGTAAAAAATTTTTAGATTAATTGTGAATTTATACTGTTGAAGAATTTAAATTATATTAATTTTAAAATTCTAAGTTTAGATAATATAAATATTAAATAAACATTAAAATTTTTAAAAATTTGTAAAGCATTCTAAAGTTTTTAATTTTAAAATATATCAAAGATAATAAAAAAAAATAGTATTTGAATACAATTAAACAAAATATAAAAGAAAAATGATTTTTTTTTTCTTCATATTTTTCCAATTTTAAATTGAGAACTAAAATTTTATCTAAAAACTGTTTTTAGATAAAATTAATCAAATCGCATTTTTTCTGTATTTATCGAAGTATTATTTTTAAAAATTGAAAATTGTATTCAAATATTATGTCAAACGCCCCTTATCCTTGTGAACTATATGCCCTTTAGACTAACCATATTCATATTCATTTAAATATCTTACTTTCTTATTCATCAATCCATACCCAAAATTTCATTAAAAAAAATAAATTATATATTATGATACATAAACTAAATTAAGATAATTTCTTAATTGAAAAAATAAGAATAGTAAAATTAATTTTCTTTTTTTTTTTCTAGGCATATTTTTTTTCTAAAAATCAAAGCATTTGAAGGAATAAAATGAAAAGTGGTACTCCCATAATAATTAAAATCAATCTAATTTTAACGTATGATTACTTCAACAATAAATTAATCATGCTATTGAAACTTAATACATAATTTGAATTTTTTTTAGCAATTATTAAAATGGAAATTAATTTTCTCATAATTTTTGGGAAAGGTCAACTCTAAGTACACTGACTGTGACAAAATGTGAATTCCCTAAGTTCCCGTCAATCTCACGTGCCCTAACCAGACAACGATTTCATGGAAAATACGTGAAATATACGGTGACTTGAAACAACCGAATCTCTGTCTCGGAAAATATCCACGTTTCGAAACGTTCCCTTGCGTCTCAAGAAATAATAAAAATAAAAATAAAAGTAATTATAATATTCTTACTTAGGTTTTTCTCTTAAACTCCAGGTAGTTTCCTTATTGTAATTTTTGTGGCTCACTCTCGTACAAAAAAAATACACAAGCACACTCTCTTGAGAGAGACTGTAGGGACAGAGAGAATTTACTTCCAATTTTAAACATGGAAGCTATAGCTCCAGTTTCTCCATGGCTACCAGAAGATGACCTGTTGTTGAAGAACTCAATTGAGGTAATTCCTTTTTCCCTTTTTCTTTATTTATTGCACAATATTCTGTTCTCTCTTCGTCATTTTATACATATTGGCTTTAATTTTATGAGCCGTTAACCAGATATGCTCTTTTGCAGCTTGTTTGTGGTTTTTTATCAAATAGTTCGTGGAGTTTTGTGGGGTTTCCTTTGTTGCTGTTTAATCATGATACTTTTGTGCTTTGGATATTTGTTGAGTTCTAATATGTTGAAATTCGAATTATTTCATTGAAGCTCGTGTATTCATTCTTTGTGTTATAAAAAATCTGTTCTTGATTTAGTAGCTTTTACTTTAAGTTAGGTAATAATTACGATTTTAAGATTCTTCCAGATTTGGGCTCAAAATCAAGGAATATTAGGTTCTGCAAACACGTGCGCAATTACATTCTTTTGGTGTTAGAAGGATGCCATTGTGACGCGTACAAGTGAACCTTTTAGGTTCTTTGCTCTTGAATTTGGTTACGTAGGTTGTACGGCATTTTATTTGCAGTCACATATTTGAAGTTTTGTTGGTGTTGGGACATCCAGGAAGCTATATTGGGATTAAACTAGGCTTTGGGGCTTGACAGTGTCAATTTGGGAAATTCAGTTTGATTAGACTGTTGACGGTGAATTGCCTCCATAAACTTCTATTGGTGTAAATGGTGTTGTGGATACAGAACAATTTTTCGAGTGTGTGGTTTAGTCAAAACATAAGGTACAACCTCCTAATTATTCACATAGTAGCTGTTATATTCAGAGTCCAACTTTTGGGATGTTGGACACAATAGATTGCTGATGTTCAGTACTAGGCAGAGGAAGAAAATATGTCAACAACTGATGTTACTGTAACTTCAGAAACGTACATTACAACTTTTATAAAATAGCAGAGGCCAACAATTCTATTATTCTGTGGCTTTAGAAATTTATTTTACTGCTTTTATAAAATAAAGCCATTTTCCTCTTTTCTGTCAGTTATAGCTTCTCAATTGCAGCTGTTTTGTCAGTATAAGGTTAATTGATTCAGGTGTTTGACTATGATAGTTTGTGTTATGTCTCTGTTGTTTAAAGGAAACATGTCATACTCTTATTATATAGTTTTTATTCATTTTTCCTCTCCTTTTTTTTGTAGGGAGTGCTGTGACAACTAATTCTTTAGAATCAGAGTTTTAAGTGAGAGAATTATGATAGGCATTGGAACCCGTGAATAACAGTGTGTTTGGAGATTCGTTGAGACCCTTATTGAATGTCAGTTTAAATAGTGACAGTCAAGGGATAGGTAAAGAGAGCTAGAGTGGATATATACTATACTTGAATATATTATTTTTGATAGTTGTGTGGCAGGAAGGATGATATGAACTTGATCTCCAGCTGATCTCTTCTAAACTGTGAACATAACAAGCCATATAATCATGTCTTACCTATATGCATTGTTTTGCAGAGCTTTCTCAAAGTTTAGTTAGCATCTTGTGTCAAGCGAGGAAATCCTAAAATACCGTGAGGTTTTGAAAGTTGAGTAGTTGCCTTGTGAGGCATGCTAACTCAAAGTTGTTGTCAAAAGTACACCTTTTTGCATCTTTCCAGAATGCATATGCATTGTGTAAATTTCTTGTTTATGAGCACATTATTATGGTTGTGCTCTAGGAAACATTGACTGCTTCTATATCTTTCTTCTTTTGTTTGCAGGCTGGTGCTTCCTTGGAGTTGCTTGCTAAAGGTGCAGTGCAGTTTTCCTGGAAATTCAATCTCCGAGAAGTGCAAGATAGGTGGCATTCTCTGCTTTATGATCCAGTCGTTTCTGCTGGTGCTTCTTTGCTCGTGATTGAGTATGAGCATTCTGCTCCGACTCTTCCATCAAAATTCGCTAGAACTGGAAATTCAAAGGAAAACAAGTATTTTTTTGGGAAGAGAAAAGTTGAAAGTGTTCGTAGTTGTTATTATGCACTGCATAAGAGAATACATAATGAGCCATTTAATTCTATGGACGTGAGTTTTCTTGATGCACCTAGCAATGAAAATTTTTTCGGGAATGTAGACAAGCCTCTATCAGGAAATTGCATGTTGGGAGATCCAATGTCAAATCATTTTGGGCTTCATGACTCAAATTTGGATGTTATACATCGTATTTTTCCTGAAATCCCTTTGGATGGCGGTACTGCTTGTAGGGATGGTCTTGCACCCCATAGTTTTCATGGGGGACGAGACCATCAAATCAAAGAAGATTTTTCAATGCAGCAGGGTAACGTGCATGAAGAAATCCCTAGTATATTTGAAGCACATGAGTTGTTTATGGGGAATGGTGATGGGGTTGAGGAATTAGGTCAACCAAGAGAAATGCCCAGCCTGTTCGAAGGAGATAATACAGAGGCAAATCTGCCACCTACATATGGTCAAATTAATAGTGATCCAGGGAATGTTTGCTCTGGGTTTAATGGGAACCAAGTCCTTCCTTCTCCGATTCCGGAGTGCAGTGCTCCATTTCAGATCTTGGAATACTCATCCCCACTTCCTGAGATGCCAATCTGGAGAACAGTTGAAGACATTTCATCACCAAGCATTCCAGTTGACCAGAGTCTTAGAGAAAAAGATTTGCACTCAGGAGATGCATTTGCACTTCCAGATGATGCTGATGCTAAGGACACAAGCGCACCAGGATATGACTTTGTACGTGCAAATTCCAAGTTAAGGATGGAGATGTCATGTGGTGAGTTGAAAAGTGCAGCTTCCAACACAGAAGGTTATTTAGAAGAACTGTCAAAATATCTTCTGAATTTTAATAATGATGACGAACTACTTTTTGTGGATGATGATGGAAAGGAAATAATTGACAAGTCTTACTATGATGGTTTGTCACTTCTGTTGAATTCCCCAAATGAAGCAAAACAATATCACGTGCCCAGTGCAGAGCCAGAGATATCAGTAACAAGTGGACCTGCTACATGTCCTCCTGATTCAGTTGAACGGATTCAAATACCATCAGCTTCATCTGCTTCAGACCATCTGTTTCCTGAGCAGAGTGATGATTTTATGTTTTGTGCATTGAGCACTGAAGATACAGATATTCCAAGCAATGATGATGTTTTCCTAACAAATAAGTCGCAGTCACCGTCAGTTTCGCTTGCCACCTATCTGAATTCTAAAGATGCTGGTAAACCATTTTCTAACTCTGTTAAGAATTTCTCTGGCAACCGAAAAATTAGTGAAAGAAGTACAGTTCTGATGCAGGGAGGTCAAGAAAATAGTGGACACTATCATGCCTCATCTCATATGATGGGATCACAGACGAGGCCAGAAAAGGGTCAACTCCATCCGGTGAGTGAATCTGGAGTTAAATTTGAGCTACCCATTCATGACTCCTCTCAATTGGCATCTCAAACTCCAGGTAATGCTACTGGTGGTTCCATTCAAATTAATTCAATGAATGTTGGCACAGACACTCTCCAACGTGGAAGAAAGGAAGAGAATAAAGAAATTCCAGTGGTGAAAGATCCCGGTCATTCATTGACCGACTCTTTGCTGGAGAAACCAGCTTTTGGCTCTGATGGTTGGAGAGACCATGACAGGAATGCTAATGGCACTAAACTAGAATTGGATGATCTGGCTACAGTTCAAGATTGTCAAGTACCAAATGCAGAACAAGGATCCATACAAATCCATAGTTTAGAACCTGCTGTGAATCCTCCTACATCAGAACCAGAAGAGCTATCTATTGTGAGTGATGATGATGATGTGCCATATTTTTCTGATATTGAGGCAATGGTAAATCATATGACCTTTTGGTTGATGCACGGCCATTTTGTTTTTGTCTTGTTCACTGTTTAGTTTAATCCTTTTTCTCTTTTAATTTTTAAAACCAGATTATTGATATGGACTTGGATCCAGATGACCTGGACATAGATGAGCAGGAAGGTAATGCGGTACTTAGTTTTAATTTAATTGCTTTTCTTTTTTTATTTATTTTGCATATGTGCCGCCAGAAATTTTATTTTTTACTATTACCCCTCGACATGCAGTCTCTAAATATCGGCATGAGGAAACTAGGAGGGCAATCATCCGGCTGGAACAGGGTACTCATTCTTGCATGCAAAGAGCCATTGCATCTCATGGAGCGTATGCCATTTTGTATGGTCATCATTCGAAGCATTATATTAAGAAACCTGAGGTATTTAAATATATGAAATCTATAGCTTATTCTTATCGGCTGTAATAATCATAATCTTGGTTTTTCTCCATTTGCTGAACTGCCTCCCGAATAATATTTATATAATACTTTTACATCAACTACAATAATTTTTGAATTGGTTATATTACATGATAAACATTAAAAAAAAAAAAATCATTTCATATCTGTTAGTTGTATGCTTGATTCTACAGTTTGTTGGGAGTGGATATTGCTCTCTTTAGCTATAGCCAGTTAGCAGGCCATGATTTATGGGCATCTATTTCATGTCTGGGTTAAACACTCAAAATAGTCTTTTCTGTAATAGACAAATATAGGATCATAGCAGGACCCACTAGGTCATTTAATTGTTTGCATAGCATGAGCACAGTGAATTGATTGCTTTAATAGAATCTGAAGTTTACTCTCGGAAAATTCCAAGCTAAATTTTGGTGGCTCATATTCTGTGTTAACAGATGTTTGACTTTGTTCCAGACAAGTATCAGTTTATTATGTATATATCTTTTTTCCCTATCCCAATTTCTGTAACAGGTTGTAATTTTGAATATGTAGGTTTTACTTGGTAGAGTTACAGAGGAAGTTGTTGTTAACATTGACTTAGGAAGAGAGGGATGTGCTAATAAAATATCTCGACGGCAGGCGAGATTTGCATCACCCTCCCTTAGTATTTAGTTACAATTATTTTATGCACTTCTAAATCTTTTGAAATACATTGGTTCATTATTTTTTTCCCTTCTAATTTTCTCTTAGGTGCTAGTACTCATAATATCACATGAATGTATTAATATCCAGAAGAGACCACATACGAGATAAGAAATGTAATATGAATTTGAACACAGCAAAAGAGCAGTAGAAAAGAACGGATAGGTGTTAGTCTGTAAATCATAATGACAATGGCAGTGAGAACATTGTAACAGTTCTAATAGTTTTTCATCCCTAATATGTCCTCCTCCTTCTTGAACCAGCACTGATTCTCTGATAGGATTTACGAACTGATCTCCCTGAATGTGATGATTTTCTGCTCAGTTAACTAGAGAAAACATGCGTATGGTTTTGATTTGAAATCATTTTATGATTTTTTTTCATAGAAACCTTATTTCTGGTTACTGTAGGTAATCATAAATATGGACAAGACTGGACCTTTCCATTTGAAAAATCTGGCCAAGTATTCAATCTCGGTAAATAACAAGGAAGTATCCCATGGGCAGAGTCTGAGGCTTAGTTCCCATTGTTTGATTGGGGTTTGTTGATTTGGTTTCTTCTCAATTACAGTTATGATTGCTCTTTCAAATTATATGGATTTAATTAGTGTTACCTTGAGCACCCTGAGTTAGATTTTAGAATGCCATTGTGTTTAACATCCATCCTTCATTGACTTGCTGTAAGTGGTGAATTTGCAGATATGAGAGATGCCATTCATATTTGAGACAAAGCAATTTGCATAAAGCGGTATTTGAATAGCATCCCCAAAGAAAAACCCAACTCTTGAGCATCAGGTTTGAGTCATGGCAGAAATGTCATGAATTATTAAAATGCTACCAGAAGGTGCTCATTTTTTTTACTGCACTTTCTGGATTCCTTTTGTAAGCGGTATTTGATTCTCCTGTAGTATGTATCTATTGTTTTATACAAGGGGAAAGTAGAATTTGTTATCCAATTCTGGAAGGCATTTTGTATTACATAAGAGCATCTTTTTCTTCTATTACTTTACATGACATTTAGTGAGAACCTCCAATGGGAAACTCGGCACATTTTAGGCTTTTCCCTTTTTTTTTTTTGGTATTGAGATGATGTGACTTAAAATTATAGTTGTAGGTTAAAAATCTTGATCTCAAATATGAGAAAAATACGTAAACTTCACCAAACTTCTCGGATAAGCATAATTGCAAGAGTTAGGATAAAAGCAACGTGGTAAGACACCAGAATACTGTATTCTCTACTTTGATATTAGATTAGTTCGCGGCTAGTTATGCAAGTGGCGACTATTTCTGTTTGGTATTATTGTGCGGTGGATTCTTCTTAAATAATCAAAGCATAGCCGAAGCAACAAACCCCGAAATTATGACAAGTATTTTCCAATCAAAAGAAAGACCTCTTATTAAGTAATATTTAATTTACGCATATTAAGTTTAACCTAACTTGTAAACTCAATTTGATCCTGTTATAAATGGAGTCGAATATATCCACGAGCCTAATCCAAAAATTTAATAAAAGATATGTCTACGCATTCCTTGCTTAAAAGACAAAATAAGAGAAGTTCATGAACGAGTATCTGCTTAAATTCGGTTTATCAGGAATAGAAAAACCTGGCATAGTCAGAATTTTGCCTTCTGCCTTTCTTTTCTCCTCCACTGCCTCCTCCATGTGGACTTCTGACTTTTCCAGTAGCCTGCATGAGTATTAATGAAGCTCAACATGCAAGCGTGATTGTCAATTCAACTAAGACAAAATAGTGCCTTCCGGTCTGAGAGATTTTACATTCTGTAGATCTACAGACTATGATCAAAAGAATCTAAGTACAATAATACAAGGGTAAAAAACAGCACGACACATTTCCCTTTAAAATATAGTTTTAGTATAAAGCGTTCAAAATAGTATTTAAGATAATATCATTTAATTCCATCATTTTTTTTATAAGTTTATAAATTACCTCTCAAATTTTGTTAATATATTATTTAAATCCTTTTTTTATCAAGTATGAATTTTTAAAATTTTTTGAAAGAAGAATTTAGTAATACATTTATTAAAACTTTTATTTTAAATTTAATTTTATAAATAATAAAAACTGAATTAATAAAATTTTAATATATATCAATTTTTTAATAAATACTAATTTATCAATTTCGTTACAAATTATCAATTTTTTTTTATTAAATACTACACCTTCCAGCCCGCCAATTCCCGTAGAAAATCTAAATTGCAAGGCCTATGGCTAAATGAAATTGTTAGTCTCCGATCGGCCTTCAATTACTTGTCGGCCTATTCCAGAACGCAATTTATCTTTCTGTAGACGGACTTCTAAAGTTCCAGGTTCTTGGGCTAGTGTTCATATGTCTTTAATTTAAATACACATTGGAATTTAGGGCATAGCGATGATCTATCTCCTTTACTCGAAATTGGCGGGAAATTTCCGCCGCCGCGGACAACCAGTAGTTGTCATGTAATTGCCAATAAACATGCGATGAGGTAAGCTTTAATTACGTAAATGGTTCGCTGGAAAAACTAGTAGATTTGGGTAAAAACGTGATGGATCTGTCAATATTTTAAAATAAAATTGCTTTGAATAGGTTGATTAGATTATTTGGATTTTGATTGCTAGGGTTTAAAATCTGCTGCTTTGTTTCTTAGATTATGTCAAAAACACAATTAATATGGTGAATGTGTTGTAAAGATGCATGAAATGACAAAGGAATCCGGATAAAATGACAAAATTCTATTAATTGCCCTAAAAAATAATCTTAATTGGAGAGAAATTTTCGGAAAATTCTCTTCAATTAAGTATGTAATAATTAAAAGATTTCCGAAAAGAAGAATTTTCTTCTTTCAATTTATTATCGGTTTGGATTTCTGCCGTTAAAAGTTAGGGGATTCTGGGTTTCATAAAACTAGGAGATAATAAACAAGAGGAATAGAAAATAGTAACGCTGTTTACACTTGCGCTGGTCTACATTATCTATCCAATTTTCCGAAGCAGTAATTGTCCTGAGGAAGAGTTGATCGTCAAAGCATGATTAGGTTTGTGCAAAAAATGTGTTCTGTTACTGCTGACAGGTTTGAGGAAGATCAAATGCCTCAGTATTTTAAAACCTTTAGCAATTATACAAGCTATGAATTGATAAACATGAACGATAAGTACGTGGGTGTTAGCAATTATACAAGCTATGAATTGATAAGTACGTGGGTATTTTGAATTTTCTTTTCCATTGCATTATGTCATATGCAAGAAGGTTACGTCATCCCCTGGGAATAGAGTCGTTCAGTTCTCTAATATTGCAGTTCTGCGCCCAATTTATGTATCAAGGTAGTTATCTGTCATTTTAAATTACCACTCTTCTATATTGGTAACGTAAGTCGTACTAAATTTGAAAATTGTAGTCCTCCTAAAATCAATTGTCAGGTGGGTCAAGGATCCATAGACTTCGATTGGCCAAAATGAGAGCTTGTTGAATAGGCATTAGAAGTTTATCAACCTTATTGGATGGATTTGAGCTTCTTTAAATAATTTTTATACTTAATTTAGGTACAGAAAGAATATTAGTTGAGTCATTAAGGTTATAACTAGAAACCATCTTTGTGCTTCCTCCAAAAAATATGGCAATTTAAAATTTTTTGTTCTCATTAAATTGTTGTTATGATAAGGAGATTTATGAGTCAGAAACCTCAGGATTAGCTTATCTAGGCTTGAGTTTACAGAAGTCAAATGTGTCTTTGCATAATTTATTTACTTGACCAAAGTTATATATTGATAAATTAAAGGCAATATTGGCCTCCATATTCTGAAATTTTTAGCTGTAGACTAGGCAAAGAAAAATATAAAATCGGGAGCCAAACAGCCCTTGAGTGCGGGCAAATAGACATCCTGTGGTGGTGGCCAAGTGGAAGACTCATTGTCGGTAGAAACCAATTAATTCTGCCCAAGGATAAACCTTATACAGCAGTTCCTATGTTCATTATTGCCGAAGATAATGCTAAACTTTACAGGTAGCAATAATTTTATTCTCCATACAACACCAGTCAGTCCCAGAATACCGCATTATGCATGTATCCCCGGCCCACTCTCTTCCCCATACTTTGCCAGTCCGTCAGTCTGTCTTGAAATAAAAAACTGTTGTATTATATTGCCCTCCCATATTATATCAGTCAATCAGTCGTAGAATATTCTTGCTATAAACCATAAAAGTGGATACATCTACCCAGAAAAAAAAAAAAAAAAAAAAAAGAAAAAATAAAACAAAGGATGAATCCATGGATTATGATTTATATACATAACTGATTCACAACCTATTTTCCCTCAATTTATAGAGCCTGCCCTCAACATTTGCCGTATTATAGAATGGTACAAGGGCAGTATGTGCCATTGGGAGGATAACGGATCGAGTTTGGGAGGGTTTGCGTCTCATCCATGATAAAATTATAGTACTAAATTTGTCTTAAATTCGTTGCAGATTTGACTTTTAATTACCAAACTTGCTATAGCAAATATTTACATAATACTAGATGTACGATAATATTCAGTGGTTTTTAGCGGAACGTTTATTTTTACTTTTATTTTTATTTACACGTATCAATATATAAATATTTTATGTATATGTATATATATTTTTTTGGATGACGGAAAAACTTTTATATTCAGCCATCACTGCGGCGGCCGACTATACACGGGTTAGGCACTCACTTTTTTAAGATACGTGTCCGCAGATCACACAGTACCTATCATGAATCAATTAAGATAATGTATAGAAATCACACTGCAGTGATACTAAGTACAGGATAAAACTCCGGCTGTACCAAGTTCTTATATTTGAATGTACTCCAAAAAATTCGAACTCAGGAACAGCACAAATGTCTTTCTATGATAGAATCACTCAGCTACACTCGGGGGGCATTTTATGTATATTTAAATCCCCATTTAATAGTAGTTCAAAATAAAAAATTTACACATAAAAAATTAAGTCTATGGACTCCAAGTTCATTGAAAACATAATTTTAACTATAATAATTTTTTATGGTAATTAATTCATTCTAAAAGAAAATTACAATTCAATTTTATCAATAATAATTAAAAAAATATGCGAAGAAACTATGCAACGATGAATTAAGTTAGGAAAATTAAATTTGAATTTGATTTAATTCAATTTTAGTTTTATCTTATCATTAAAACAATTTTTTAAGCTTTTTAAATATATTATTTTTAAGTAAAGGGAAGAGAGAGAGAGAGAGAGAGAGAGAGAGTATATTATTTTTAAGTAAAAGAAAGAGAGATGTTATTTTGTTTATTATGTATATATAAAAATAAATAAATAATTAATTAATTAATTAAATATTCATAGGTACTTATTTTGTATATATGTGGATATTTTGTTAATATCAAACTTGTCCAAGATTTATCATAAATTTTTATTATTAACACTAAACTTGCCCTAAATCTTTTAAAAGCATTACCAAATCTGTCTCAAATTTATTAAATATCAACGAATGTGTGAGTTTTCAGGTGAAATTAGTCTCACTAATATGCCATTAGCTCAACATTTTTCATGATCTCATAAATGGTCCACCCGAATATATGAATTAAAAGAAAAAAAAAGTAGAAGACGATGAAGGACAGTGATGATTGTTGGCTCTATGTTTTCATAATAATGAAACACGTTGCTTATATCATGTGATTGTTATTATTTTATGTAGAAATAATCAGAATGAAACTATTTGTGATGTATTTTAGACATAGACTTATCAACATAAAATCATTTTTGTTTGCCTTAGTATTCAATAATTCTCATAGTAATGACTATTACTAACACTTCGTGGACTCCACGGGGATTGCGTCTTGGCAAAATCGACATTGTTCTACATTTTAATATCCATTTGACTGTAAAAGTGATTTCTTTACTGCACAAGTTAAACGTAGCTGAGTGCAATTTCCCAAACTGGTGACTTTTTTCTACCCACCTTATTAAAAAAGTAGTTTAACAAATTTTGAACTTATTTTTAACTTTCATTACTTTCATGAGTTTTTAATGACTGAAGTAACGCCGTGGAGGGTGGGTCACCATGGACATGGACTAAATAGTAGGTTGTGAAGCTGATTCTGGCCTCTTCTGCGGGTCATTTGAATGACTAGTAATATGATTAACATTCCCTTATCTAAGGGAGCGACCGACCGGCCCACTTACTCAACCGAGTGAACGGATGGTGACGGGGCGGAATTCTAAGAGTAGGCTGTTGGATTTGCCGGTACTTGATCGGCTGCTTGTGCACCTGCTGGAGGGGAAACGGACTTCCCAACTGCTTAGTCAATCGCGTCAATGGTTATATCAATAATTTAAAAATTTTCGTACTACCCGGTAAAAATATAGTTAAACAAAAATCTATGGTATGATTAAAAGGACGGTGATCTTTCAATGATTGTGACTTTGTGTCTTTAAATAATTGTGACTTCGTGGTTTATTAAATATGATAATGAGAGTGTAAAACTCTCAAAAAGATGGCAGCTGCTGTTGTCTTCTAGGACGGGTATAACATGAATGTGTGATATTCCTGTCAAATTTTCGGGTATGAAATACTAGGTAAGTTGGTAATTCATTTACCTGTGTTGTTTCGACTGGGTGATGGGAAAAGTATACTGTATCCAACTATTGTAATATATTCTGGACCAAATTCCCGTTCGAGGGAATTGCATTCGAATCCAAGCATGAGCAAAAGTTTATTCGAGTCTTATCATTTCACATTTTGATGCCGACTTCTATTTTAAGCAATCTTATGATATTTCAACAAGATTCTTCGCAGATAAAACTACTCAAAATAATGACCAGATTCATATATCGTAAGCTAGAAAAAAAGTATGGTTTGTCTTATAGGGTTAGCCAACCCATCTCTCAGTCCCACGATATGCACTTATTCCGGGTTGGCCTAGAACTTGGGCAATTATTTTCACAAGAATATATTAGAGGGGTTTGGTACACAATTATTTTTTAAAATAAATTCCTTAGTCATTAACGAAAAGAAAGATTGACCCGAAAGGAGGGTACAGTGGTTTCTTTTTATTTTTATCTTTTTATTCTTGATATGAAATTCTTTTCACAAAAGATATGCCCTATATCCTACTGCCAACTAGGATGGCACATGCCAGGCCGCTGATTGATCCATCCTAATCGAAATTTGCCGAGTTTGACAAAAACATGTAGATTTGAAAGAGTTAGAACAGCGAAAATTTGGGATCTCTAGGAATGTGAGGTAAAAGAGATCACACAAATCAATCCGGATAAACAAACATAAAGATGCAAATCGCGCTATCAGAAAATCAGGGTATGATGAGGATTGGTTGCCCCGTTTGCTGACAATAGAGGACTCCCTTGCATCCATTTTGAGGCTATGAGATTAGGGACGGCCCAGACTCTTCTGTTTGCCGTTTGATTTTATTATAAAGAATTGCTTGGATGGATAAATGCAACTGTTATCAGCGTCCCATGCTCCCCAATTGCACAGTGAATGAGGTCCCCGTTGCCCTAATTACGATGAATAAAGAGAGATAGGATTGATCTCTGCTAGCCCCAAGAAGGGCATAAAGCTGAGTGACTCGAGTTTTTACTCTGCCAGCAAAATGTTAAACCCAATTCTCAGGTAAAGTTATGAGACCAGGATTGTTATCTTAGGATACCATGCCCGTGTAAATAATGGTTTAAAAATAGAAATAGAATTTCCTCTTTCAGTAAGGTTATATACACTGTTGAAAGGATTGTCAACTGTTAGAAATGATTTGTTAACGGAAAATGGTCTAAACTCTTCCCATGCAGCTGGTCTGTTATTGCATTTTTTTATTAAATTTTAGTATTATAGATTTAATTAATGAATATTGACAGCAAGGATGCTCAAATTTAGATAATTTGACTGGTTCAAGATTTGGTTTAGCAACAAACCAATAAAAAAAAAATAACAGCAGACTGAGAGTGGTCCGGAAACCAAACTTAAAAGGCTGACAATGAGATTAAAATTGTTGTTTTATCACTCATCGCATGTGCACACCCCGTCCCGCCCCCCCGCCCCAGTCCCCAAACCCACTCCCAACAACCCACCCAACTTTACAAGGTATGTTCTTTTAACTCTGTAAAGTTCGCAGAATGTTTCAGACGGGCGTGTGTAAAACATAAAAAACATAAGAAGGATAAATATAGAAACCCCATATCACCTTATTCCTCTCCATGCTTGGGACAATTTAAGAACATGAAAATTGGAGCTATTTCTCATCTCATCTCTTATCATTTTCAATTGTTTATTCCTTTTCTAGTATTTACAGTTTATGCAGATGATTCTCTTATGACCCCAGCTCTCTTCCTTTTTTCTTCTCGAGTGTCAAACCCGACTCTAACTACTCTCATTCGTTCTCTTCTCTCTCCAATTATAATTTCTTGACGCTTTATTGTTTCTGTAGCAATTAAATTAGATAGAAGAAAAAACAGAACAAGTTTTCTTTCTGTGGCAATTAAAATTGAATTGAAGAGTAAGGGGTGGTCGATAAGCCGATGAAAATCCAGTGCGACGTGTGTAAAAAAGACGGGGCCTCAGTGTTTTGCACCGCCGATGAGGCTGTTCTTTGCGACACCTGCGACCATCGTGTCCATCATGCCAACAAACTTGCCTCGAAGCATGAACGTTTTTCGCTTCTTCATCCTTCCGCAAAACAATTCCCTGTCTGCGACGTCTGCCAGGTATTCATTATTATTTGTTCTTCTGGTTCTTTCAAGTTATTGTTATTCTGTTTCTGATTGTTTTGATTGTTTGTAGGAGAAGAGAGCGTTTTTGTTTTGTCAGCAAGACCGAGCGATTTTATGCAGGGACTGTGATAGTCCAATTCATACAGCCAACGAGCATACGCAGAAGCATAATAGGTTTCTTCTAACAGGGGTTAAGCTTTCAGCTACTTCTACCCTTTACTCGTCTTGTGTAACCAATGGCTGTGATTCTGTTCCTGATGCCAAATCTCAGCAATCTTCGATCAAGAAACCTGTCTCTGTTACTCCAGTGAATTCAAACCCATCTTCTAATTCCAAGATTTCAACTGCGACAACTGCTATCATGAACAATAGTGGGAATAGTTTGGTAGCAAGTGCAGGTGGTAGTTCAACAAGTAGCATATCAGAGTATTTAGAAATGTTACCGGGCTGGCATGTTGAAGACTTTCTTGATTCATCTTCAGATCCTTTTGGTTTCTGTAAGGTTTGCATTAATAACCATGCAATTTATCTTATTATCCCTTTCTAAAACCCATAACTCATGAAGCATGCTGTGTACTTGTGTTGATCTGTGTGGCACAGAATTTTTAATGATGAGATTTGCAAGGATCTGAACTTTTTTTTTTTTATGTTGATTTGTTGCAGAGTAATGATAGCATGTTACCGTTTTCGGACACTGATCTTGACTGCAATTTGAGTTCTTTTTCATCAGAAAGCATGAGAAGTTGGGTCCCTCAGGCCCCAATTCCTTTGCAACCATCTCTATGTTCTTCACAAATTGGGGGACATATTAGTTTCAAGGAAACAAAGGATGTAAGCAGCATGAAAGCTAGCGACAGCAGATATAATATGGATGATGTTTTTGCGGTTCCACAGATCAGCCCTCAATCTACTGGCTTCAAGAGATCTAGACCTGATTTCTGGTAGAAGAATTAATGCTTAGTAATGACATCGTCTTTATCATCAACAAAACCAAGCTTTATGATCTTAATATTTTCTGATATGGCTTTGAACTTCTCTTGCATTTTCCTTTTTTTGATTGTCCTTTTTAATTTCTTTCTAGTTTGGTTTAGTTTCTAGTAGTTGCTTTGCCCACTTTCTCTCTCTGTGATCCAAATCCAACTGGTTTTGTCTCCATCATCTTTTTCATCTTCTTTGTACTTGCAACAAGCAAAAGCATCTCTGTAAATAGTAAGATCTGCTAAAAGACACCCCCCACCCCACCCCCTCTTTTTTTTTTATCAATTTCCACCTAATTGTATTATTTTATGCATGTCACTTATTGCAAAATCGGTTGAGGGGAAACAAATAATTAAGGAAACTTTTTTGAGAAAAAAACTGTTGAAAAGCACTACAATTATCGCTTTTGTAGGGGAGATGTACCAAATTATTGAGATTGTGAACTCTGAGCCTGATGATGGAGAATAGATAATAATGTTTATCAGATAATGTTGTGCAGATAAGGAATAAAGAGAGAGAATTGCCAAAATGGTGTCCTGCAGGTTTTGTCCTAATGCTGAATTTCGTTCCTGGGGACGAGAGTACGAGATCCTATCAATCAAACCAATTTCAAGATCTCACATAAACTTAGTTTGGTTGGCCGTGCATTTGACAACTCTTCCTGGGTGAAATTTAGGTAGCTGTCCTGTCCAAGACAACTTGTAGCACAAATCTGAAAACATTCGCCACCTAAGGATTGCTATTCACGTTTGTACAAAAACTCAAAATAAGTCGTATTAAAATTGAAGATTTATCGTTTAAAAAAAATTTAAGATTCACCCCTTAATAAGCGAGGTTTTAATTTAACCCTCTGAATAATTTATTTTATAATGGAATATAATTAAAGTTGAAATCCCCGCGGCAAAATTATGCCTTTAAAATTTGCTAATAAATTATATATGCAGTCAATTTCTTTCATACTGTGTGGTAAAACAGTATATCTCTTACAAGAAGTGAATCTTTTACAAGACCAGATCCATTATTTGCTGCTCAAACTTCTCCTTTAACACCTAGACAACAGATACAAACACACTTTGATTTTGAAAAAGAACTACTAGTAAAGTATATTGAAATCACCACGGACTGACCGAGAGATATTCTTGCTGGTTGCTTCTCTAGTTTTAATAAAAAAAAATAGCCACCATCTGGCCGTATTAAGATAACCAATTGGTTAACCTTGTCCCACTTGGGCGTTACAGAAGATTTATTCTTAATAGAACAATCACTTGACTAGAAAATGCTCCCGGAAGTGCTGAGAACTGGCAAATCCCTCGCATTTTCGCATCTTTACCGTCTGAGTCTCGGTCGCGTTCTCCTGACATTAAGCACAGTATTTAGTGGGCCGAATTGGAGTACTTGCTCCTTGTAAATCTACTCATCCGATCCCAATAACTCCATCCCACCTCTTCTGTTGAACGCGTTATATAGGCAGATGCAAACGGCAGCAAAAATTTTATTATTATTATTATTATTATTATGATTCCTTTTTTAATGTTTTGATTCCTTCCTTTTTAGGCTTTTGCGAAGTCATCCATTAGCCATATATCCCATGTTATTTAATACATTATAAGAAGAACAAGAAATTTAAAGGCTAGAACCGTGTACATTGGGAATGGGCGCGGAATATCTTCTCTTTGCCGCCAAAAATCCGTCTGCAAAACTACGAAAGTAGTTTTGGTTTCCGTCAGATTCAATACATCAACTACGGAACAGGACAGTGGACTCACTCACCGAAGCCAGAAACTTTTAGCACATCAATGACAAACAAACATAAAAATCAAATCCTTTTCCATCGTTGTTTTATTTATAGTTTCGGTACAAGAAATCTAAATAAACGGTTACTTTAAATCATGGTCTTCGACAATGAGCTTTGCACATATATTGGCAGTTGTAGAAGCAAGGTCCACCGTAGGGAAGAGGGCAATCCAATCTCATGCCTCGACATCTTCCTCTATTCATGCACTGCGCAAACTCACCTAACTTGTAGTCTTTTGGGTAAATTCTTTTTCTGTGCACTCGACTGTTAATACCTTTCCATCCTCCTCTTCCTCTTCCTTTGCCCGATTGTGCATTACCCCCACAACCCCATTTATAATAACCGTCACCTCCTCCTCCCCATCCCCATCCACCACCCTCGCCTCCTCCTCCTCCTCCTCCACCTCCACCACCACCCCACCCCCATCCATAACTACCTCCACCACCACCGCCACCTCCTCCTCCATTATATCTATTCTTGCTGTTGACGACAACTGCAGTGTTAGTTGTCTTGTTACCGTCTTCGATTTTGTCATTTCCTCGAGGAAGATCCACTAGAGCTAAAGAAGTGTCATTGCCCTGAGTACGAGTACTATTTACTATTTCACCAGCTCTCAGCTCAGCAACTGTCATTACTAGAAATAAGAGAACCCAGAAACAGCTTCTTCTTCTCGCTGTCTTCATGTCTTGATGCTTACTTCAAACTTCAAAATTGCAGTGTGCTGCGTACGTGCGACCTTCTCTTTAAAAATAGATAACTTAGATTTGATAGATATGTGGTGCCATTGGTTGGCGGCTAAAAGTTGGTCCCACTTCAAAACAAACTTAAAGAAAATCTTGCTAGTTGTCTTCCTTCTCAAAAGAGCATCAGCACGAGAATGAGAAAGAGATTCCTTAGAAAAATCTTTCGCCTCCAAGTGAAGCTAACAGAGAGCATAATGGGATTATGAAATCGTGGGTCCCACCTGCCCTGCCCTCGCCCACTTTCGCTACACCCATTTTCACATACTAATATCTATCACTTAAAATACAACTTGACAACCGACATGGAATTATAGGTAACTCCAATTCAATTATTATATTTCCACTAAAACACCTGTATATTTTAGCTAGTGCGATCAATGTACGATCTTTGTGGGACGTTCTTAAAGATGAGTCTTGTGAATTATTTCACTAAAATCATTTTGCCACCGGGAAACATTTTTCTGTCAAGGAATTATGTGTCGTGATTATGATCGTTTTAACCATAGGATTAAGAAACATGGTCTACGATAAACAGTCGAACCAAACTACAGAGAATATACGGTCCAGTTTCTAGTTAAGCTAACTTTGGGACTTCAAGCATCTCATCACCATATGGTCATTTGGCCGAGATTTTGTAAATTGCTTGACCTAGACGTTTGAGATTTGAGCAGGTGCATATTCAACTATTGACGAGTAGAGAGAGCTGGTCACCAATAAGCTCATTCCTTTTAAGGTACGGAAAATTCTGTTGGTGCCATCATGTTTCCAACTGTACAGAATATATATATACACACACAAAATTTTATTGAAACTGGTACAAAAAGATTCGAGTTAAAGTTTTTAACAAGTACCCCATAGCCGTTAAGATCCTTACTCTCCCCCAGAGACGTCCTAGAAACTAGAATGATTGATCGATATTATAATAATAGAAGGAAAATTGTGACACTGAAATTAATGATCCAGCAGCACTAAGATGATGAGATAATTGCAGTGCTTAGCAATGCATCATAAGAGATATTCTAAGGATCATGAGCTTCTCTAATAAAATGTAAGTGTCCCAATTGGTGTTGAATGCAATGTTATGCCGGCACGTGACTTACCAGACGGGGCGTGATTAGACTTAGACGTGTGCGATAGTGTATTAATATCGATTATTTGGGTACTTGAAGTACGCATAATATTTCTTATAATCTTATTGAAATCATATACTTAATTGGCACCGACCAATAAAAAATAAGGTGACGTGAAATAGAAATTTAACTGAATTGGTGAGAATTGAGTTATCAGTTTTTTTGTTCCTGTGGTTCTGAAAACTGGGTAATAACTCTGCAAATCAAGCTGTTCCAAAATTTGATTTGTCATCCAAAGGTAGGAAGAGTATCCGTCAATAAGTTCAGTGACATCAACCTGTAAATGATCCAGTAAAAATCAATTACAATTCCGTAATATGCAGAAGACCAGAGAAAAAAATGAGAGAGAATTCGGCACTTACATTCCCGATCCCTGGAATATCAATAGGTTGAATTCCAGATAATCCTTCGGAAAGTAAACTAGAAATGGGAAAGGATTAATTCATATAGAATAGAAATTAAACCATGAATAGAATGTGTTTTTTGAATTTAAAGTTTTAAACACATAAAATCGAGATAATAGTATCACTGGGGATGCAAAAAAAGGTGAAATTTTTTCCCGCAGAAACCACGGTCAACCCAACATAGTTCTTGCTATATAATTTGATGGCAAAAGGATTTATACTAAATAATTAGTCCATAGATTACCTACAAGTCACCTACCTAGCACGGAAAGCAATTCCCAGCATCAAGTCATTAGAAGAATAAACATTGACAAACCTCGCAGCTACCATCTACAAATATAGCAAGGCTTAACGTCTTAAAAAGGAAAAGAATAGTGAGGAAAAATGCTTCGTAATTATCAACTATAGACTACAGTCGCACCTTTCTGGCATCCTCCCATTTTTCATCTTTAATTGATATTGGTGCTCCGAGAAGAACGACCTTTTCAACAAATTCCACTGCGGAAATGTAGCAGTAGTTGATTGTAACAAAAAAAGAAACTGAAACAAAAAGAAGCAAAAAACAAAACAAAACAAAACAACGGATATTCAATAAAAGGGTAGTCATACCATTGTCTTCTGTTTCAGCCACATATTGGAGAGATTTATAAAGTACTCGGGCCCCTAGCGAGAAGCCTGCTAGTGTCACAGGTATGCAACATGTTTAATATTGAGGCAATAAGAGAAACTTATTTAATGATACTGTACAGTATCATTTGCACCTGTTTCCTTGCAATCCCTCCAATCAAACTTCAGCTAGCAGTTTACCAGCTTTGTCAGATCTGGAATTGAAGAGAGATTTGTGGGTGTGGCAATTGTTAGGATAGTGTAATCAAATACTGGAAAGAAACAATTCGTAAGACAAGCACTTTTTGCCAAAGTAATTATAATCAAAACACAAATTGGGCAATGGTTACCAACAGAAAAGCTTCAACATTTGATTTCATATAACAAGATCATAGTGCATAATGTATGAATTACCATCATGTAGCAAATTTGCATTTTGGCATGCTTAACATAAAAAATTTCATCCAATCCTAAGTTATAGAAACGTAACAAGATGATTTTTTTTGTGATTAGAATGAAAATCTCAGCTAAATCGGGATTGAGGCAATTAAGTATCAAATGAAAATCCAAATTCATATGTTTGACTTCAAATAACTTTATCACTTAATTCAGTGAATCTAGTAAGTATAAAGCAATATACGGAATTATAATCTTTAGCATCCCCCATTTTAGTTAGAAATTTTCTCTGTCAATGAAAACAAACCTGTCCACTGCAGTTGCCATATGCTGTCTATAAGATCTGATGCTTGAACCAATGTTGCTGGCAGAGATAATGCTCCTAAAAGTGAGTTTAATACAGTCTGCATGGCACCTTCTTTCATCAACTTCATAACAATTTCTGCAACAAGCAGCAAGATTGTCAGAAATGCTTGACTACATAAATTGTAAATGGAACTATAAGGTTCACAAAAATACTCGAAGTTAGCCTGTCTTGTATTGCCGTGCTCACTGCAATACATTGTTGGACTCCCACTGTAGGGCTTACCTATATATTTTTTACATTTGTATCAGTAACTTAGAATAGATACATGAGGATGCAGCAAATTGAAGAACTCCCAAGAGCAGCTTTCCACTAGAAATCTTTACTCAAAACCAGATCAAAGATTGATCTAAATAAAAGCACCGCAATTTAATGTCAATAATTATTAATGATATATCGATTAACAAAGTATATTCCCTTCCAGTATCAACAGAAGGCATGCACCGTGACTAAAGGCATGTCTAATGTGCCACTGGCAGGAGTAGGTGAAGGGAGGGGGGATGATTATCATTCAACACTTGACCCCTTCAGAAGGTAGAAATAAACTTGAAAATATGATCTATTAACAAAAATGTCAGTATGTGACCTGTTGATGGGCACAAATGAAAGTTAGAAATATAAGGGTTACCTTCACCCTATCACCACACGCACACACACAGAGAAAAAAGGTTGACTTATTTATATTTCTAATCTCTCCAGGTTGTCCTTATGACTCTCCCAAGGCTTGACAAAATCTTGTTGCTGAAAGACAAGTCCAGAGATCAGGATTCCTACTGCTAGGCGCTGTAAAGAAGATTAAATATGATCAGTGAGCAAATCATGAAATATTACAAGGTGGGGCCAGCCATAATCAAAAGCGATTCTAGCAGTATAAACATGACATGTTAAAAACCAGTTGTAAGTTTTGATCTGCACACCTGCATCTCAACAAACAACCATAAATAAATCAATGAATAATAAAACTCATGCCTTGTTTGTGATTCTCTCCAATAACTTTGAACTCAAATTCATCAATGCTAGCAACTCTTCGTGCCATTTTACTACCTGTAAGGGCGGCTCCAGCAGCTGAGATACACCAAGTAAGTAAATGAGTATCCACCTTATTCTCTTCTCTTCAAACTTCAAATTCAAAATTACTAGCACAAATGGCAAATGAGTAATCTCTCCAAAAAGTATATTGGCTGATCTTCTGTTGCCATAAATCATCATATCCTCAGTTAGTCCTAACCTGACATCCTCTATTCATAGAGTGATTCCTGTTTAGGGCTGCGACTCCATAGAAAATATATGCAAATTATCACAAGAATCAATATGAACAAATTGCAGCCTTTACTGTACATGATATCCATATGACCAAAATCTACCACAAGTATCTACTTACAGCTTCTCAATTTGGACAGCAGTGCTCTGATATACACTTCTTGCTTTATTCAGTCTAAGAGTTCTTACAATACTAGTATGAGATTGCTATTTACAGTCAACTATATAGACATACAGAAAGAAAGTCCACGTGTAGTCTCAGCATGCCATAGTGCTAGAAATGAAGTTTACACTGCCAATTGCAAGTGGTAGGCAGCACTTAGGCAGTTCAGCAAAGTGTTCTGAAACGTCAACATTGAAAATGAAGCAAGCATCTTCAAATCTATAACATGATACCTCCGAATGAAGTAGCAACAGCAAATGAACCAGCAGCTGATCCTGTAGCACTAGCTGCTGCAGTAAATCCACTCGCTCCAATCGCAAGGAGAAGACTCCCCAAACTAGGAGCTAGAACACCCAAACCCTGTGCAGTTACTGGGGCAGCTAAGCCTGTTAACAATCATAAATAACTTCAACAAAAGCAATGTTATCACAAATTTCTACTGAAGAAAAGAGCTGATGTTCTGAACAGAACCATTACCACCAGTAGCCGCCATCACCGTTCCTCCTGCCATAGCAGCTGCTCCAATGACACATCCATGCTTCCAGATAGTCCAGGGGCTTTCTGAATTTCTATTGTCATCTTTCTTTCCACTGTGTTCTTGCTTTGAAGCCACTAGGGAGCAAGCAACCAGTGTCTCCATAGCTTCCTACAAAACAAAAGATTCCTATATATGATGCTAGGTTCAATTTTAGAAAACAAATGGCAACTGCTAGAAGTCCTCAAACCATTGCGGTAAACTTAATTATGGGAATGTACCAATGTTGTGTGCATTTCGTTTGTATGATAACTCTTATATGATAACGAAAATATCAACCAAATCTGACATACAAAACAATGAACATTTTATCAGACAAACCACTTGTATCCATTTGACATTGAACCATGCTGACAGTAATTGTAAAGCCACGCGATGTCTAGCATTGTAGCCCATTTTTCTGGGAACAGTTCTTGTCAACATCAGTATTCTCAGCTACACAAGATGACAGAAGCTCGTAAAGAACTATTACTTTCCTCTGGTATGTGAGCAGTGTTTCCTCTTCCATTAGTTGCTTGGAAATACCACCCCAAGATCCACTTTGCAGTTTCTCTTTAGTATTTTCGGGACCTTTCCCCTGTTCAGTTTCACAGGGCTCAGCAGCCTCATCAGAGATTGATTTTGTCTTAACATTATAATATGTCTCCTGGCATTTGATTTCATGCTCATTGTTGCCACAATTATAGGAGGTTTCCATGGTACGCACCATAGAATCAACTGCTTCAGTCAAAGCATGTTCCTTGCTCAACCTTTCTGAAGAATTCCTATCACTCTCCTCAGAGAATAGTGTCAAGAACTGTGATAAAATGAATATCATATTCAACAGGAAAAAAATGGCAACAAACATATCAGAATGGTGAAGGCAAAACGTTCAGAACCACGCAAAATATGATCAACCATGCTCGTAAAGACCTTTTTGACCACAACTAAAAGTAGATTAATAATTACAGAAAGTCATATTCTGCACCATTAAGTCCTCTTAAACTTGTATACACATTGGGTCCGGAAAACTAAATGGACTTTCAAGGATAATAGTATCTCTGTCACAAGACAAGACACACAAAGAGAGTGTTTGACTTTAAAATATTAAAAAACCCAATTATCTATGATATAATCAGTCATGCAGCCACAGATGAAATCTACTCAACTGAAACAAATGTAAACTGACCAAGTTCACGAACTTGTTATAAAATTGAGACACAAATATCAGTCTCATTTAACTTCAAGAATTATTTTAAAAAATATTCCTCTTCATTTTTAATCTAATTAATTAATTAATTAATTTAAAAGAATAATGCAAACCGCTCCAACGTGGTGCCTCGCTTGTGAAGACACTCCCGCAGTTTCCTTGAGCCTGTGCTGCGCTTGCTCAACTCCTCCTAAAAAACTGCTCAAAACAAAATTCTTACAGAATTAACACAACTAATACTATCAATTCCCAAATTCTAAATTCCATTGTAATTGGACAGAGACAATGAACGAATGGAATTCCAATGATATAAAAGATCGATGCAGTTTTACATTCCAGCTCCGTTATTTTCATATCAAGCCCCGCCAAAACGAAAACCCAATTTGTTAAAAGTCCTCCTTTATTTGTCGATTGTACGCCATGTACAAATTTCTAGTCATCACAATTCACAAGAGAACTAATTCGGTAAACCACCAATCATTTCGTCAAAACAATCCTATTCCACCAATCAATACAAAATCTCTATGCAAGTCAAAACTATGAAAAGAAGACCACTAATGAAAATAATACCTAAAAATAGGCAAAAGTAAACCACAATGTTCATCAATCCAAAACTGACGAGGATCTGAAACCGAATCTCTCTCGCTAACGCTCACACCTTCACCGATTGGCTCATCTTGGAGTTGACAGGAAGATTTGAACTCCGTTTCTGATAAATTTGGGACTGGTGAAGAGCCAGGGCGAACAGAGCAGTGGCTGCGAATCTCTGTCTAGACGTCAACATTGATGTCTCCGTGATTCCGAAATCAACGGTCTACGGTATCTAATTTTGCAATGAACTACAAATGAAAAAGATATTAGGGATTGGTTTGACGAACTAATATTCGAATTGACGATTTTCAATGTAAAATTGATGATGAGCGTCGTTTGATTAGCAGAAATCAGTAGATTAGAATTTAGACTGCTTCAAAACAACAAAACTACCCTCACTGCCTTTACTTTTTCAAAATCTTAACGGTCCCTGGCCGGTAGAAATAAAACCGGTGCTCTCTCTACACACGGGGAAACTAATCGCTTCGAAATATTTGACCATATATCGATCTATTCGGTTTGTTTGTTTGTTTTCATAAATTTTGTTGATTGCAGAATTATTTTTTTGTTCTTTTTGCTCATTTATGCAGCTTGATATCATTGGCATGCTCTATTTCACTTTGCGAGATTAAAAAACTCCAACCACCACATCTAATCCATTTGGTTCATCAAATTCAATCTACAATCACTTTAGCCAAGTTTGGTGGGCAGCGACGTAGAAGCACCTTATAAAAACAGACTGCCCTAACCGCATTTCATATTGGAGTCTCGGCTACAGTGCGAAAAATCAATGTTCCCTTATGCCCAAAAACTACATCAATAGCAAAATAGAGCATGGAGGCATAACCAATTCAATAACGCACAGGATATTGTCCAAAAGAATTAACATTCAAAGCCAACAAAACAAGCCTCTGAGGTAATTAAAATCGTCAAAGCTCTATTGCAGTTTTTGAAAAGTTGAACCAAAAACCAAACGCAAAGCAATCGGTATTCTCACAAGACCTATGCATGCCACCTCAGTACCGGCGGTATCCTCGGTCCGCTATGCTCCCCGATGGGCACTCATATGCAGCAATGTGGCCCCTGCCTCTACAATTGTGGCAAATGATCATGGGTCCCATGCAATCCCTGCTCATATGCCCCCCCTGATTGCAGTTCCTACAGATCACATCGCGATGACCACCATATCTACAACCACCACCTCTCTCACCTAGAGAGTCACCCTTCGGGCACTGCCGGGCCACATGCCCAGATATATTGCCCAAATTGCAGACAGGCTCGTTCTCACAATCTCAAGCTATGTGGCTTGTTTTCCGGCAATTATTGCGTGCTTTGTCATTTGTACAGTCAGCTGCAATATGCCCTGGCTTGTAGCAACTGTTGCAGAGTCTCAAGTCCTCACCTGTCTGCACATAATTTGAGCAGTCTCTAGCACGATGTCCATTTTTACCGTAGGAGTGGCAGATGCCCTCGTTGTGACAGTTACTTGCCACATACCCAGGTTCTCAACAATTCCAACATCGTGCCTGCATAGTGCATTCTGATGCAATGCGCCTGAAAAGAAAATGTTAGGTGTGTAGATCAAATATTAACAAATGCAGTTTTTGTCACTAACGCAAGAAGGTTCCATTACCCAGGAAGACCACAGTTATCACAAACAGCAATGTTGGGGCACTCCCTTGCAAAATGATCGGGCCGCTTGCAATTGTTGCACAAAGTGCCTTGGCTAGAGACATTCCACAAATCAAATAAGCAGCAATTAAGAATAATCCGCAAGAGGTGCAATTTCAATTGACTAATTAATAATTGTCTAGAGGCACAATGTTTAATACAGAAGAAAAATGAGTCTCATAGAACTTCTGAAAGATATATCTTAATAGAATAACCAACCGAACCATTTCTGTATATCCCATTAGTCAGAAGAATTCACTATTCAGTCAGGCTAAAGAAGGAAGTATGTCAAACTCAGAACTGACACAAGCAAAGGCTATTGTCCAAAAGGGAAGCTCAAGCTCAAAAAGCATACTACTATCATGGATTCAGATTCTAAATCCTTTTCTCAAAGCTGTTTAAAAGAGAAAACTCAGTCCAAGTTCCCCATCAATTTCTGCCCTTCACTTTGTAAATCTTCACACAAACAACAGCAAAAGAACCTTGGCCATCTGTCTCAACTCCCAGTGCAATGGCAGTGTACCGCAACAATCAAGATCATTAATGCGCACAAAAAATATGCTCTACTGAGTGTTTGAGTCCATCCTCTCTGAAGTAAGATCACTCATTGTGCATCTCAGACAATGAGAACACAGGTCTCTATATACTACACAAGAAGCATCTGTAGCAGATAAGAAAATTTCAGGACTATTACGTGCCTCAACCCAACTGCATAACCACAGGCAGAACAAAACAGCATGATATTTGAACCATAAGAATGACGAGCACAATGTGGGGGGTCATTCCAGAATATTACAGTATGAAGAACAGAAAAAAAAAAAATGGAAAAAAGGAACCTCTGGGCAGAGACGCCAATCCAGAAATTGCATTGGAAGCCACAACATGAACTACAAACAGAACATCGAAAGGACATATTTTATAAAGATGTTCATTGATTGTTTCTCTTCAATTTTTCTTTTAAATTTTCTTATCGTTTCCTCTTTAAACACATATTCTGAGCAAAAGATAAAAAGGAAAAGGCCATTAGAAAACCAAGAACCTGAAAGCACAAGGTGTCTCTCTCCTTACAGGAGCATCACGATAGACGATAGGAAGAGTGTCGAGATTGGATCCTGCAATCTCTTGGACTCATGCTCCGACTCTGACTCCGACCTTTGCTCCGGCTTATATTACAGCAGTCTATCGGGCCGGGTTGGCCTGCCAAACGGCCTAACCTGACCCGGATAAATATGGGCCCAAACTGGCCCGGATTACTTTTCATCTGGACCGGTCCGATTTCGAGTCCAACATAACGATATGATCCGAATTCACTCATTTAGAATCGAAAACCTGGATCGCAAAGGACTCAATACTAGTCGGGCGGTTCGAACCGTCAGGTCAATCGCCCAAAAATCGAAAAGAAAAAAAAAATTGTTGCCTCGTGCTTCTTATGGTAAAAAATTAGCCGTTGCAAAGAAATTAACCGTTGTATTGCACGGCTAATTTTTCCTCTAACAATATTTATTTTTGTTCCTCCTTTTCTCCCCCTTTCATTGTAAATTGCCTCCTTCATCTCTCCTGTTTATATTCCTTTTAATTTTAATTTTATAAATAAATTTTTATTTTTAATTTTATTTTTAAAATCTTTAATTAATTTTATAAAAAAAATTTTATTTTTAATGTTATTTTTAAAATTTTTAATAACTCTTAATAAACTGCAATCAACTTAAAATATTTAGTTATTGACAATTTGAATTTGAGGTTGAGGTTAGTACATATATTATATTAATATATATTACTTAATTTAGTTTATTTGTTAAATTTTTTATTTAAAAATTTAGATTTAGTATTTAAATAATTTTAAATTTTTAGTTATTGATTATTAAATTTTAAAAATTAGACTTAACATTAAATTAATTATTAAAATTTTATCGTTAACATCTTAATTTTTAAAATTAAAAAGTATTAATTTATTTATTTTACTTTAATTAAAATTATTTACATTATATTTTTTTATTATTGAATTTAATTGTTTTTGTATTAAAAAATAGAATTGATTTAAATTTTTTTAATTAATTAATTAATTGTTGTTGTTAGTTATTTGAATTGTTATTTATTTATTTTATTTTAATTAAAATTATTTATATTATTTTTTTATTATTGAATTTAATTGTTTTTATGTTAGAAAGTTAGAATTGATTTAAATTTTTTTAATTAATAATTAATTATTATTGTTAGTTAGTTTTTTTCTAATTAAAATTATTTATATTATATTTTTTATTATTAAATTTAATTATTTTTGTGTTAGAAAGTTTGAATTAATTTAAATTTTCGCGTTAGAGAGTTAGAATTGAATTTATATTCTAATATAGTGCATGCTTTTAAAAGTTAAACACGTGGAGTATCAAATTATAGGACTTAGTAAATTAAGATGTATCGATACGTATCTCAAATATGTCAATACTTCGATACGTAAAACAACGTTTCTACTTTTAAACTTGTGGGGGCTATTTTGCGTGATTAAGAAGATGTATTAATATGTTTTTCAAAGATATTAATACTCAGATACAAATAAAACGTGTTCTACATCTCAGTTATAAAATATCAATATTTTTTCTTAGCGTATTGATATATTATCCTAAAATATCAAAACTTTCTCCTAAAATATCGATATTTATTCTTGAAATATGAGTAATTACATGCATGATATCAATATAACACATATTAGCTCAATAACTCAATGCTATTAGAGTTTTCAACTCCACGTACATGTATTCAACTCTTTAAATAACATTCATCATGCCTAATTTGTTTCTAATGCAACAAAAGCGTTCTCTATCAAGAGGTTTTGTAAATATGTCAGCTAATTATTCAATATACTAAATAAACTTGGTTCTACAATGACGAACAAAGTTCTTTATCAAGTTGATAGCACTTGTATTATCATACATGATTGGAATCATTTTAAATTCCATGCCATAGTTTAATAATTAATATTTAATCCAAAAAAGTTGTACACAATAACTCATTACGAAAACATATTTAGCCTTAATAGCAGATAAAGCAACTATGTTTTATTTCTTACTAAATCATGAAAATAATGCATTTTCTAAGAAGAAATATATACCACTAGTACTTCTTTTATCTACTTTGTATTCACCATAGTTTGCATCAAAATGTCCTTTGAGATCAAATACACCATCTTTAGGATAAAACAATTCAAAATTAGGTATTTCTCTTAAATAACAAAATGTTCTTTTTACAACCACAAGGTGCGATTTTTTTAAATTAGCTTGAAATATTGCACATGCACAGATATTATAAAGAATGTTAGGTCTAGATGTAGTTAAGTACAACAATGAGCTTACCATACCTCTATATGACTTATGATCAACACTTTTGTCAAGTTCATCTTAATCTAAAGAGGTGAAAGTACTCATTAGTGTATCCATATATATTCCTTCTAAAATGTCAAATCTTTTCAAAAGTTCTTTTATATATTTAGACTGAGAAATATAAATTTCATCAAATGCTTATTTTATTTATAATCCTAAAAAAAATTTCAATTCTCCCATCATACTCATTTCAAATTTATTTTTTATTAAATTTAAAAATTCATTGAATAAGGATTCATTTATGCTTCTAAAGATGGTACCATCTATATAAACTTTAACAATTAATATATTTTTATCTTTGATTTTGATACAAAGAGTTATATCAAAACTCTTCTTGTCAAAATTATTCTTTAACCAAAAAATTACTAAATATTTTATACTAAGCTCTTGGAGCTTATTTTAGACTATAAAGTACTTTAATAAGTTTGTAAATATGATTTAAAAATTTTTGATATTCAAAATCAAAAGGTTGCTTAATTATACTTCATTTAAAATTTCATTTAAAAAGCATTTTTTTACATCTATTTGATAAAGTTTAAAATTTTTGAAACAAATAAAAGTTAAAAGTATTCAAATTGCTTCTAGTTTAGCCACGGGTGCATACGACTCATCATAGTCAATTTCTTTCTCTTGGCTATAACCTTGAGCAACAAGTATTATCTTATTTCTAATGATGTACCCATACTCAACTAGTTTATTCCTAAAAATCCATTTGATACCTATAATTAGGTGATCACTTGGTTTTAGAATTAAGGTCCAAACTTCATTTTTTTGAAACTAATATAATTTCTCTTGCATATCTAGGATTTAATCTTCATTATCTAATGCATCCTCTATTTTACTGGATTCTAATTAAGATACAAATGTAAGATTTTGAAATTCTTCAAGATTTTGAGATATCTCTTTATTTGCTCTTCAAATTCTAACTCTTTAAAAGGGATTACTAATGATTAATTCTCAAGGATGATTTGATTCATACTTTCAAACTTTTAAAAGTTCTATAGGAGATTATTCTATATGCTTTTCTAGTATTTTTTTCTTCTCTTATCTTAGGTCATTTTATATCCTCAAATCTTTTAATTTTTTTCAAAACTTTAACATTTCTAACTTTTTTGTTTGCAATCATTTTTGCCAAATTTAGATCAAATTCATCAAAGGTTACATGTATGATTTTTTAAATTACTTAAGTTCTTCTATTATATATCTTATAGGCTTTACTTTTAGATAAGTACCTTAAAAATATACCAATATAAAATTTAGGCTTAAACTTACCAAAGTTATTTTTAGTGTTACGAATATAGCAAGTACATCTAAAAATTTTAAAGTATTTCATCTTTGACTTCCTTTGATAAATAAGCTTATAAGATATTTTTTCAAGTAATTTTCTAATCAATACTCTATTGATAATATAGCAAGTCGTATTAATAGCTTCAGCTCAAAAATATTATAGTTTCTCATATTCACTAAGCATTATTCTACCCATTTCTTGAAATATTTTTTTTTTCAGTTACTTTATTTTGTTGTGGAGTCCTAGGTGTAAAAAAGTTATATGTGAATCTATTTTCATCACAAAACATCTCAAACTCGCGATTGATAAACTCACTCTCTTGATCACTCATAATTCTTACAAATTTATATCTAAGTTCATTTTAGATTTTCTTAGAAAATCTTTCAAATGCTTCAAATGTGACACTCTTATTTTCTAAAAATAATATCTAAGTAAATCTTAAGTGATCATATACTATAACAAATGCATAATACTTTCCTCCTAGTGATGCAATCATATTTGGTCAAAATAAATCTATATAAATAAGTTCTAGAAGTTTTGATATTGACATAACATTCTTAAATTTGAATGAATTTCTTACTTGTTTCCCTAATTAATATGGTTCACATGTTTTACTTTTGGTAAACATTAGACTAGAAAGGTCATCTAATAAACTATGATAGTTAATTTGCTAATACTTGTTTCCCTAACCTTTTATGCCATAACTATGAATCATCACTTAATACTTGCAAACTTACGGTATTTAAAACATTAATCTTATCAAATTCAATCATACACGCATCACTTATCCTATGAGCATGCAATATTTTCTTATTGTTTGCATCAAATACTTCACATGCATTCTTAAGAAATATGACATGCAACCCATTGTCACATAATTGAGATATTCTCTGCAAATTATATTTTAATCTATCTATATAAAGCATCTCTTTAATTGTAAATTGTTTCTCTCAATCTCGCACTCGCCA
>JAWDEX010000003.1:2857504-2870306 GCA_035221805.1 Trichilia hirta | reverse complement strand
CATCTTTGCTTTTTTTTTTTTTTAATTCAGTGTAAAAATAATTTTTTGTCTTCAATCACATGTCTTGAGCATCTGTTGTCTAAGAATCATCTTTTTTTGTACTTAATGCTCTCTAGATGTGGTACCTATAGAATACAAATAATTTATTTAGATATTCGTTTGACTTTAGATCCATGAATGTTAGTTTTAGGCTTTAGAATCTTTACCATTTTAGCAACTATATTTGGTTTAGTAAATGTAATCAAATAACACATATATCTTAGTAAATGCTTAAAAACCCAAGTTAACATTGGACCCTTATAAGGATTTTTTTAATAGCACATGTGTTGCTGTAATGTCGTTTTTCTGAGAAATAATAGAACACAACAAAATAACTTACTTATTGAAAAGATTTGACAAAGTATTTAGAGTAAGTTTTTTATTTGGTTTTAAGCCTATAACTTATTTTAGCCTTATCAAACACTAATTTTTTATCACCAAGTAATCTATCTAATGCATCCATTATTAATGTGAATGCTGTTAGTGATCTTTTAAGATTATCAACTTGTCCAAGTAATTTTTTATTCTTATTTTTTAATTCATTTACTTCATAAGTAAATTCTATTGACGTCATCTAAAAATTTGAACATAAAAATAGAGTCGTCATTTTTCTAAATAATAGTGAGATAGATCACCTAAAAAAATTATTAAATTTCAAATTCAGAGGATTGATTAAGTATAAGAAAGGTGTTAAGCACCCCACAACTTTCGTAAAAAAAACGGTTACCAAAAATATTAATCATAAATTTTAATTTTTTAAATTTATTCTTATTTATAATTTTTTATTATGAGAAGGAAGAATATTATAAATATTTTGTCGTCTTAGTTTCTTTAAAAATATTGAGTTAAGAGAAGGGAGAATATTAAAAATATTTAACCGTCTTAACTTTTTTTATTAGTTAAAAATATTTAACTAAGAGAAGGGAAAATATTAAAAATATTTTGCTGTCTTAGTTAATTTTTTTTCTTTCTCTTTTTATTTAATTTTACTTTATTCTTATTCTTTTTATCATTTTACTAAGAGAAGGGAGAATATTAAAAATATTTTTCCATTTTAATTTTTTAAAAAATATTGAGTTAAGAGAAGGGATAATATTAAAATATTCTGTCATCTTAACCTTTTTTATTAATTAAAATTTTTAACCAAAAGAAGGGAGAATATTAAAAATATTCTATAATCTTGGTTAATTTTTTTCTTTCTTTTGACAAATATTAAAAAAATATATGTACAAATAAAATAATTAATCAAATATAAAAGTTAAATGATATAAATAATTTGTATAAATTAAAATAAATAAAAATTTATTTTTTAACCATAAATTAAAGAATAAATAAGAACATAAATACCCTATTAAAATATATAAAGTAAATTATAGAAAAGTAAATAATATAGAAAATACAATATTCTTATATAAGTGTATGAAAATAAATTATAGAAAAGTACATAATATAAGAAACACAATATCCGCACTTAAGTGCATAAAACTAAATTACATAAAAGTAAATAATATAGGGAACATAATATTCCCACTTAAGTACGTAAATATAAATTGTAAGAAAGTAAATAACATAGAAAACACAATATCCCCACTTAAGTATGTAAAAGTAAATTACATGAAAGTAATATAAAAAATATAATATTCCCACTTAAATGTGTAAATATAAGTTGCAAGAAAGTAAATAATATAGAAAACACAATATCCTCGCTTAAATATATAAAAGTAAATTATAAGAAAGTAAATAATATAGGGAACACAATATTCTCACTTAAGTAAATAATAAATATATATCAATATATGTGATAAAGTATAAAATAAAAGAAGTAGGAGGTATAACTTTTTATAATACTACATAATATAAGATTAAACAAATGAATATTAATATATATCATAAAGTAAAAAAATAAAAATAAAGAAGCAGGAGGTCTAAATTAAACATTCTATAATAATATATAATATAAGATTAAATAAAGTATAAAAACTTTTATTAATAAGAAAAAGACTACAGAGTTAAAGAAAGAAAGAAAATCTAACATTTTTCTCTATTCTTTTTTTTTCTCTTCAAACTTTTTGCTCTCTTACACTTTCTCACTTTTCTCACACTTTATCTAGTATTTATTCTCTCATTTTTAACTTTATTCTCAAAGAGCAAAATGGCCTAGTATTTATAAACAAACCTTTGAGGATAAAATATCAATAATGACTGTCAGGTGATTGATTATTAAATAAATTTGTAGACAAATTTATATATAATCTTTGACAAATGCATTCAATAATTTTAGTTGAAATAAAAAATATTATAAATGACTTCAAAAATCAATGATTCAACCTTCGTGATAAACATCAAAGTTGTAGATAAGTCTCTTATCTTTGATCGACCACGTATTTCAGGTTAATCCAACTTATATAGCAAAAGTTATAGGCAAAACACTAAAGTAAAATCGGGCTGGACCATAACAGTAAGTGAGCTTCGAAAATGGGCTTACAAATATAATATAGATTCAGAATTGAAGCTTAGCTAAAACACAAAGTTTTATTTCATTGAACTATCTTTCCAAAGCTACTCGTATCAAATGATTTTGAGATTTCTATCAAAAGTTATGAGTATACTATTAAAGCAAAGTTGGGCTAGGCTAGAATAATAGTAGACTTATGATAGGCTTCGAAAATAATCTTAAAAATATAATATGAATTCAGAATTAAAAATTGGACCAAACATAAATGTTTTAGCCTATTAAAGTAGATTTTCAAATCCACTTATTTCAAATCATTCTGAAATTGCTATTAAAAGTTATAAGTAAACTATTGAAGTTAGGTCGATCTCAATTGAAATAGTAATATACTTGAAAAATGGCTTTAGAAATACTATATGGAGTCCAAACTAATGGTTGGTACAAGTATAAAAGTTTTAGCCCATTATTTAAGCTTTTTATTGAATTAAAAATTATTCTAATAGCTTTCTTGGTCGAAAAGTTATGCCTTATTTATGAATTTAGCATGGAGAGAGAAATTAAATAATAATTACTAACAAAATTATATTTAAATCTAAAATAACAAACCTGTTTATACTATAATATATACATTCAAATACTAATAGCAATCTTTACTAATAATTTGAAATAAAAATTCATAAATAAGGTATTTATTATTCTATTTCTCTTTGATATTTTCAAATAAGTAAATTCTCCAATAAAAGAATTTATAAACCACAAACTCTTTAGATAAGAAATTTATAAATATTTTTTTTGTGCTTAAAGTGACTCATTAATTATAGGGCTTAACATTAAAATTATTCTTATTATTTTATTAGAATTAATATTCTTTGGGCTTTAATCATTGCATCCTTTACCTAGTTCATCGACTAATGGCTCCTAGACTAGTCGGCCTCAGGGTATTAGGTGTTAAGACACCTCTACGAGTCATCTCAGGTTATAAATGTTTACTATTATTATTTATTTTTTTTAAATATAAAAATTATTCTATATAATTAAGAATGTCACTGGAGCATAGCTCATCCCCAATCTTTATCAATAATACTTATATTTAATTATTTTTTCTTTTAAATACAAGTCTTGCTCTATATAGTTAAGTATACCATTGGGGTATAACTCATCCCTAATCCTTATCAACAATACTTGTATTTAGTTTTTCTTCTTTTTTTTTGAATACAAGACTTATTCTATATAATTAAGTATATCACTGGAGTACAACTTATCCCTAACCCTTACCAATAAGGCTTATATTTAATTTTTCTCTTTTTTTTATTAGTGCCCTTAGATATTATTTCTTATGAAATCATCAAAATAAATTATATGAAATTCTTCACTTATAACCCACAATCATGTGTCAAAGTGTGTGTAAGATAAGAATGGTTTATAAAACTCTTGTATAATAAGTTTATAAAGAAACAAATAATAATATGATAATTTATAAAATTTAAATAATTCAAATAGAAGCAAATAAAAAGACTTTATTATAAATTTAAAATATATATAAATAACAATAATATTATGAGGATGCATCTCAAGGATCAGGAGGAAAAGAAATGACCCCTTACTCAGCCATTCATACAGAAGTCAAACACTTACTTCTTTTATACAATATAATAAACACACTTTAACACACAAAAATGCATAATACTACTTATAATTCTAACATTATTTAACATCAACTATCCTTACCTTATCTAATATAAGATATTATTTTAATGTCTTAATATAAAAGATAAAGTACAGAAAATATTACCTGAGATAAATTTTTATATAAGAAAAATCTGCAACAAACTATAAAAAAAAAAAAGTTAAAGACGAAACGTTAGATCTAATTTATATTTTTTGTTATTTTTTATTAACCAATCGATTTGAGTTACCCTTAGATCAGGTTCATAAATAAAATTTTATAATTGATTAATCAATTACTTAAGATTTAAGGTACGGACTAAGATCTGACGTATTGAAGATGAGATAAATTATTCTTCCACAGCTGATCAAGAAAAGATAATAAATGATCAAAGAAATTATTAATATTTAATAAACTAATAGATTTTTGGTGAATATTCAATTGAGCTCATAAAGCAACTTAAAAAAATTCTTCTAAAGTATCAAAATCACCTAAAAGGCATATAAAGACATCAGAATTACACATCTTTCTTGAAATACGTTCATGCATAAAAGATACTTTTAACTCATCACTAACTGTCTTCTCAAAAAAAAATTCTGTAGTTAAAGGTGTAATAACAACACCAAGCACTTGACTATCTCCTAAATATACTGCTATTGACACACATCTTATTAACCTTAAGCTACCTCTTCTATAGACCAAATAAATTTTTCTCTCAGTTAAAACTTGACTCAAATTATTAGTACTGTTTAAAAATTCTTTGTATTCTTTCAGACTTGTTCTACAAAAGATACAAATTTTTCAAATTTAATGGACTAATTTTTTTTTTATTTCTAACTAAACTTGACTCTATAAATAAAAAATAATGATGCATATTTATAGATAAAACATTAATCACTATACAAGTGAAAATAAATAAAATATACTTATATAATGAAAGATAAAACAATAAGGATATCTATATAAGTAGGCTAACCATTAATAAATAATAAAATAATAAAACAAAAACAATGATAATAAATACATATATATAGTAACTAGGCTGATATCTTCCTCTAAAAATGGGTTGAATATTCTTTATGGATCAAAGATGGACTTTTCTTCTAATTTTCTTAGAAATTAGTAAGCAGGGTCATTTATAGTGAGATTTTCAATACTATAGCACTCTTGCTCATTTTAGAATAGTTTCTATAATTTCAAAAGCTCGTGTTGGACTAATCCATAATAATGCATCTTAAGAGTCAATAGAATTTTATCTAAAGACTTGTTATTCAGTCCATTCTTAGTGAATTAGATTTTATCCTCACAATTATTAGAAAGATATCCCAAAGAGTGATATCAGTTGTTATAATTCTATCTCGCAAACCTGTGACAAACCTATAATCTTTTTACTCGTCGTTTTTTATAGTAAGAACTCTTACCTAAACCTGGCATGTGAGCAATGAAGAGATAACAAGATTGTCCACCTAGTTAAATTTTTTCTTTAATCAATAATCTTATGTCTTGAGGGATGCCATTATCTAGAAGTATCCTTAATGTGGTCACTTTAATTTTATATATTTTTATTGGACTATTTATAGGAAATGCAAGAAATCAATCATGCAATTTTAGCAGAAATTTATTCATATTTAGCTATATCGAACTAAAATCTAACAAATTATTATTATTAGTGACTTATCCAAGAGTAACAAAAATAGCCTACAAAACAAACAAATGATTATTAATATGATTTCTAGTAGCTAAAATTCCTTCAACTCAATTTTACAAATAAAAAAAATAATTACATATTTTTATAGTAGAGTAAAAGATCAAATAATAGTAATATCTATGTAGACTAGATCAGTAAAAGTAAAAAAGAAAATAGTAAACACCCACATTATTAGCAAGTTTGTCAGAATTACCCTAATAGTTAATTTAGAAACATAGACATATCACTATCAAAATTTGGTACATTAAGCTAAAATACAAACTTATCAAATAATTTTGACAGAATAATTTAAAAATTAAACCTCATATCATTATTACAAATTTGGCACCTCGAGTTTTGTTTGTAAAGCATGAATAAAATTTATAGAGGAAAAAATTGAGTTATAACAAACCTCACCTAAATCTATGCTAATAGTGCTCCTTAACTAGTTAATTGAAAAGTTACACCATTTTAAAAACATCTCTATACCTCCTAAATTGGTCGCCACCTATCCATGGACAAATGAGATAAACTCCCCATTACTTTCTTACTCGGGGTTTCATCCATCTTATTTCACTTGCCTGGATCATACTGAATGGAATAATCATAATCTTTTAATAGCTTAATCTATTGTCTCTATCTCAAGTTAAGATCTTTATAACTCTAGATGTATTTAAGACTCTTATGATTAGTGAAAATCTCAAATGTCTCCCCATACAAATAATGTCTCCCAATCTTTAAAGCAAATATCACCATGACCATTTTCAAATCGTGGGTAGGATAATTTTGCTTGTACAATATTAGCTGCCTAGAGGCATAAGCAATAACTCTTTCTTTTTACATTAACACATAACCCAAGCCAACTGTAAAAGCATTATAGTATACTATATATCCACCTAAACCCGAAAGAAGATCTAAAATAGGAGCTATTATCAATCGCTTCTTAAGCTCCTAAAAACTTTTCTCACAAGCCTCTGACTATTTAAAGTTCACATTCTTCTGTATTAAATGTGTTAATAAAGTAGTTATCGTTGAATAGTTCTTAAGAAATTGTCTGTAATATCTAGTTAACCTCAAAAAATTTCGAATCTTTGTTATATTGATAGGTCAATGCTAATTTTGTATTGCCTTAATCTTCTAAAAATCCATACCAGTGCCATCCTTTGTCACCATGTAACCTAGAAAATTATTTTTAGGAGCCAGAATTCACACTTCAAGAACTTGGCATAAAGCTTATGTTCTCACAATGTCTATAACACTCGATACAAATGCTCTAAATGCTTATGTTCACTTTGTGAGTACACTATAATATCATCAATAAAAAAATCATTAATCAGTCAAGATATAGCCTAAAAACCCTATTCATCAAGTTCATAAATATTGCAAGGGCATTAGTCAAGCCAAAAGACATCACTCGAAACTCATAATGTCTATATCTAGTTCAAAAAGTTTTCCTTAAAATATATTTCTTTCGTATCTTTAAATAATGATATGTTGAATAAAGATTAATTTTAGAGAAACATTGAGCCCCTTATAGCTGATCAAATAAATCATTAATTCATAATAATGGATATTTATTCTTAATTGTCACCTTATTTTGCTATCTGTAATGAATACAAAATCTAAAGGTTCTGTCTTTGTTCTTTACAAATAATACTAGGGCACCCTACGAAGACATACTAGGGCATACGAAACCCTTATCTGACAGATCTTACAACTATGACATCAGTTCCATAAACTTTGTTGGGGTCATCCTATATGGAGAAATCAAAATAGGTTGTATGCCCGATACAACATTAATATAGAATTCAATTTCTCTATTAGGTGATAAGCTTGGAAATTCCTCTAAAAATATATCTAGGTAATCTCAAACCACTAGAACCCGATCAACACTTGCCTTATAACTCTTGAATCAATCACATATGCTAAATAACCATACTCTTTTTTTAAGCAATCTATAGTCATACATAGCTGAAATTAGGTTAAAGGATACTTCACTTCTATCCCCCTGGTACACCCTTACTAGCTTATTTGAAATATGGAAAGGGATAGTTTTCTCCTGATAATTAATAACTATGTAATGCTCTAACAACCAATCTATAACCAGAATAATCCTATTACTCTTATTATTTTATTTAATCTTACTATGAGTACTGTTTTATAAGTAACAATTACTCCAACTACACCTATAACCTTTCACTTGCCTAAATAATCGCTATACACCTCGAACAAAGCTATTCCTTATAATTATTGCACTAACTACTTAATAGATATTAATAAATGTCCAATAGATAATATTTCTAGTAGTATGACTAGAAGTGGACATTGCTAATAGTTCTGAGGAGGTTAAGAGAAAATGTAAATTATTCTTTAATCTATGCAATTATAAAAAAATTATTATCATTTTATAATAGAACATTAAGGTTAAAATTTAAACAATCAAATTTTTTATCATTATTTAATAAAAGATAGTGAGTTCATTATCAAGAACATTTTCCATAGTTGTTGAAAAGAATCAAATAAAGATATAAGAAATTTGTTTAAAGCTTCTATTACACCCTTAGGAATTGGTGTATGTTCGGCATGGAAATAAGGATATTCTGCCCCATATGTCATGTACAGAACTTATATGTAGACTAAAATATGTAGAAATCATAATCAAATAGTTACAAACAATATACATAAACTCATAAATTTACATAAAAGGCCTCGTGCCTAATTTCACAATTGATGCAATGTATAAAAAGGTATGTAAAATGAAATACAATATATATATCATAAGGCACTATGCCTATACATAAGAAATAGATAGACCTATGCAACATTAGGACCCTTAAGTGACTGCACTAAGAATCTGACATTCCAATACTTTTATTGAGAGTCTATACCAATTCTCACCGAGAAAGGAAAATCTACAAAACTAGGTAATAGTGGTAAGGTGAGTTCTTTTCTCAAAACTCAATGAGTAGATACTTAAAAATAAAATAAAATATATTATATAAATAAAGTCACTTTTAGTTATTAAAACATAATATCAAGTTTTATATTCATAATAAAACTTTTAAAACTTATCCCTGCATCCATCATATGCTCTTCATAATTTTAGAAATCAATTTTTCAAAATATTAGGTTTATCAAGGATGGATATAGATATATAAATAGGTATTAGATGCTAATTATTAGAAAACAAAAATTATATCTACCAAAAACTTATGCTACATGTATACCAATATTAGGTATCAAGTATCAAAAATTAGAGTTTAGTTTATAAATTTAATATATCAAAGGTACAAGTAGCTATATATAGGTATTAGGTTCTAGGCATCAGATCTCCCTCTTCCCCTTACTTTATACTTGTATTGGTACCTTCACTTACACATATATCAAATTGTGCCTCTTTTAGAGCACTTGTACTTCTCTCCTTACTAACTAATGGATATAGAAATAGCAAATAATGACCATGATAGAATATCAAAAACACAAGAATTAGAAATAAGTCATAATAATACTAAATCAAATCGTATGGTCTTAAATCTTCAATAAAATATATACCCAAGTATATTGACATCTAAACAAGTTTAGCAAACCAAATATTATGTTTATATCGACAGCTAAATTATCCTACATAAGGCTTTTAGCCAAAAACATTAGTGTGAGTAGTTGTTCATTTCTCATATTTTTAATCTTGAGTTCAAATAATAGGAAACATCACAATCAATCACACTTAAAACATAATTGGCCACCTCCCAGCCTTAATCTAAAATAACTCATTGACGCCTCCTCAAAATATTCATAAGGCTTAGGGAATCTCAAAATAAATCAAAAAATATAATATACACCAAAATGCACATGTTTGTCATATTTGTAAAACTATTTCCTAATTTTAAAAATAATAAGTTTATAAAACATTTAGAAAATGATTTTAGAGATATTAGTCCACTTATAGTTGATGTAGAACAATACTCATAACCTATTTTCTATTTCAGAAAATAATAAGTTTTATAAGGCATTTTAAGTATTGACAACATTCGAAAATAAGTCTACTCATATAGTTTGCTAACGAGATTGAACAAAAATCGAATTTACTCAAATTGGTCAAATGCTCTCTCAATGTATCCATGATACAAATTTACTAATCATCATTAGAAAATTGAATATATATATATATAATACACAAAATAAAAATTTAACTAAAGCTTTAAAATTTAATTAAGCCATAAAATTCTAATTCCTCATAATTAAACTTCTAGACGACAAATTAGAACATCTAAATGTTACTCTTATTCTCAATTTATCTAAATGAGCCTAATGAAAAATTTTTCCTAAATAAATAGTAAATTTCATAATGAATAGTAACTAAAATTTAAATATTACTAAAAAATTACTCCAAATGTGAAGTTAAAACCATTGTAAAGTTAATAAATTAATTCTTACCCGAACATGTATTTTGTAAAGTGATGAAGATGCCCCTTATGTCAAATGGCTAAAATACCTCAATTTTAAACATGGGTGTTACAAGCTTCCCCTATTAGAAAAATTCAACCTCAAATTTTGAAATTAAACTAGAGTTAAGGAATGATTACTTTTTTCTACAAATAAATTGGGAAAAAAGTTCTTCTCATTACGTCTATTAACTTTCAAGTTCCTTTACTTACCATATAACATTGCCAAATAACTTATATGGAGAGGATCTATCACAATTAAAGTGTCCTAACCTTTCTAACAACAACGATCAGGAGTTGCTCCTAGTAAAATAAATTTCAAACAACTTCATTTGTGGTTTGAGGATGTAAGATTTTTTTGAGATATTTTCTTAGTGTGGACACATGAATGATTGGATATATCTTATTCATGCTATGTAGAAGAACTAATTCATGCACCTTATGTCTAACACTTTAAAGAATTTAGAATGGTCCAACATACCTTAGGCTTAATTTACCTTTCTTATTAAATCTTATAACTCCTTTAAAAAAGTCATCAGTAATACATAATCTCCTTCTTGAAACTTGAGTTCTCGAATCCGATAATATGCATATGACTTTTGTCTTCTCTAAACTATTCTTATTTTTTTTCTTGAATTATCTTAACTTTTTCTACTGTATCTTGCACTAAATCTAGACCCAACATTTTATGCTTGATAGTATATCCCTAGGAACCATTCGTGTTATCGATTTTAGGGCTAATGATCTTGTATAAGCCTTTTTATATTAATGAAAGAAATAGTTATTTATTTACATACATTAGCTACTTCTTTTATTTTTCATGTGAATGAATAATAAATGTATATAAATTGTCCAAATAATTTTATTTAAATTATTAAATAAATTATTAAATACGTTCCCTACGAATGTGGTGTTGGATAGGCAACTTTATCACATAGTAGGCATACTAGATGCTACCTAATAATATTATTTGATAATATATATAGCCTAATAATATGTGTATTATCATAAGGGTCTTAGTATGAATTTATCGTTAGTGAACTATTTATCAAACAGGATCGATTATCGATAAATTATATGATACATATGTAGTTAATGATTTGTTGATAGATTATAATAGCGTGCAACATAATCCATTGACCTAACATGTCTGAAATAAGTTTTTATATGGACGGGTATATTTTATATGGTGTATACGTGCAAGAAGTCAGTTTGGGTAGGTATTATTCATATAAGTGTTCGGTTGACAGTTAAGATGGGATCTGTTGGCTTGATATATTGGGTTGAGAATTTCTATTACCTTAGTTCGAATCAAGTTCTTAATCAAATGTTGATATAATATCTTAACTATAAGTCTGTGGCCACAGTACAATATTGACATATGATCGATGATTCGAATGAGAATCGAGATTAGGGTTTTGACAGTTTATGAACCCTTATCTCGATAAGGATATAATGAAAAAAGAATATTACTTACATGTTATGTGTAATCAAAGAAAAGTTTAATGAAGATATTTTTTATCGTGACTTAGGGACTATGGTGCATTGCTACATACTAACCATAATCGTTGAGCAACTAAAATGTTCGGAGTCAAAGTGTTTGACATAAGTTCACAACTGAGTCACGGTGAACTTTCATGGCCCACTAAGATCCTTTACTGTTTCTTCACATAAAAGAGAGATAAAATATTATCGAGAGAGGACTAGCACCCTCGTGATAATATAAAAGTAGGATGAAATTAATACGTACAACAGTTATACCTATTAATGATTTTTTAAAGTGTTAAAGAATTGACATATTGATATTATAAAGTTATTTAATGTAAATAACTTGCCAAATTTGATAATTTTAATTATCAAATATGTTAAAGTATGATTTTAAGACAAAATGGTGAAAAATAAATGAAATGGTTTCATTTAGTACAAAATAACCATTTTGCCCCTAATGTAATACATGTGTGTAATTTATTATAAATTACATATTTAAAGTCGATAATTTTGATTATCAAACATATTAAAATATAATTTCAATATTTAAGGGTAAAATCTAAATTAAAGTGTTTAATTTGGATGAAAATGACATAGTTACCCTTATGTATATATTTGGCCAAGTGCATTATGGTAATTGTACTATATTTATGAAATTTGTTTAAATCTATCATATTAATCAAGTTATTGATTAATATAGCCATTATCTAATTAATTTAATTGTTAAATTATTAGATAAATATGGTTTAATATTAGTGGTTGGTATTAATTCATATGTTAACATTTAATTTGTTAAATTTTATGTACTTGGTCAATTATTTATTAATCAAGTTTGACTTGATTTCATCCTTGTGTCTTAGTCGTGATTATATCATATTATTGCCAACTATTATATCAAATTTATTAGATAAATATGGCACTAAAATAATTTAAAAAGAAATAAAAAGTATATAAGGTGGATATTTTTTATTTTAATTAAATTTTTAGCAAGGAAAATATTGATTTTCCATTTCCCTCTCAAGCAAATT
>JAWDEX010000003.1:2831235-2848884 GCA_035221805.1 Trichilia hirta | reverse complement strand
TGCAACAAATATAAAAAGCAACGTAATATGAAAACACTTATCTAAAGATCAACCATTGCCCACAACAGAAAAGTCCTGCGTCCAGAAAATAATAATCCACTTATGCAGCTTTCAACAAAATTTAAAAGATTCTGGGTTGTCCAAAAGAAATATACTTTCAAGATGAATGGAAACGCATCTTTCAACATGTGCAAGACTCATCTTGAGCGAAAATGACAAGCAAAAATTAAGATACGTCTAGAAAATAAGTTAAACTCCTACCTATGCTTGTGCGTCTATTTCAAATTCGTGGACTTCTCTAAGCTACGAATAACATACCATATAAACACCACTGTCAACTGAAAACACCTGTTGTTTGCCCATTATCTAACACTTGCCATATAACAATTGCTTAAGTATGTGCCATGTAAAATTGATGATAAATCCACAAATTAACACCACCATGTAACAACACATTCCAAATAAAGCCTCCAAAGTGAGAGCACTTTCGACGCAGAATATACTGAAATGAGTTAAAGACACAGTCAGATAAAGTAATAATCTAGACATCTACGAATCAGGGAGCGTTTGGCAGTAAATTTCATGGTGAAATTTGGAAAACAATGACGAACACTATCAGTAACTAAATTTATTTTTAATACTAACTCTTGAACACCGGATGTACTTCAACATATGTGCACCGAAATTCAACAATTTAATCCCAATGAAACAAAATAAGGCGTTCCTCAACTCAAAAGTCTCGGATCAACAATTGTCGCCTTTTCCTTTTTAAATGAACAGCTGCTTCCAGTTAGAAAATAATAAAGAGCAACAACATAAATCCAGCTCAAATTCTAATAAAACTATTTATTCCGATCCGCATCACTCCGTATCCCCACGAATGTTCTTTAAATCTTCGACAAAAATAAAACGTAGAACCTAATAACACATCAGGAAAAACCCCATGTAAAACAAAACGTTCAACTATTATAGATCGCGTAATAACGAGTAAAAATGGATCGCGAAAGAGAAAAGATAAATCAAAATAACAAGAAGAGAACAAAGAGATCAATTACTACATTAATAAACCCTAAACAGCATTCAAAGACATAGATTTACCTCTGTGCAGGAGAATAGCCAAACGCGGATGCGATATTTTGGCAGCCAAATATCCTTAGCTGGGGTTTGTGAGATTGTAATTTTCTTTTTCTTGTACTGACGGTCGGAGGGGGACAATTTAGTGGACTCGGACACAAGGTGTCTGTGTATTTTAGCATGCATAAAGCCTCGCGTTACGTGCCACGTGACGGCAGGCAATTAAGGGGGAATGGCAAATACGCTCGATGTAACAAAATTATAAATACAGTCATGCTCTATTTTTTTAACAAAACTTCTTTTAAAATTTAAAAATTATGACAAACTTTTTTACAACATTATTATTATTTTATTTTAAATTGGAATTATTATACCGTTGATAATAAGTCATATAATTACTATTATATTTTTAGTGAAATAAATGTATATAAAATATTTCAATAAAATTATAATATTATTTTTGACTTATTAAATTTTTTAGGATTTGCACTAAATTTTAAAAAATAATTATCATAATTTTTAAATTTTAAAACAAATTTTATGACAAAAGATAATAAAATTATATAAATATTTTTTATTTTCAACAATTATGCACGATCTGCGTTAAACCGTAATTGTAAATTTAATGTTTCTGTGAATAAATATTTTGTATATCTAAATCTTGAGAGGGTTTTGGGTTTTCACGTGCTGTAAATATTTTGGTGTCAAATTAAGAAATTGAACCAATAAGAATTTGTTTCTTTGTATAATTTTTTATTTTTTTATTGTATGATTTTTGTTGGTGATATATTTATGTTTTGTACTTGATTCATAATTTAAATAGTAAGATCCGAAACAAATTGAAAATTCATCTAAACTTGTATGTAAAACCACGATAATCATATTTAAATTTTAAAAAGACAAAGGCTAAATATTCAAATTTTGTTAAGTATTCATGTTATCATCAACAACAAAATAATTTACATATGAAAAATGTATTTTTCACAAAAGGAGTTCTTCATGTCAAAACTTGAAGACACAGCAAAGAAATTAAAAGTTGATAGATTTTTGTTTGACGTAAACTTTTCAATGATTAAGATAATTTTTTTTTCATTAAATTAGGAGATTTTTGTAACTATGTTCTGACGGTATTAAAACTAGCAAAAAGTTTCTTATTTTTGTAAAAATATCACACGCGCGTTGATTTTTTATCAACTTTCTTGTCTTGATATTCTTTAATAAGAATGTTTGTTGACGTACTCTGCACTATTATTGATGCGAGAATTTTAATATTTATGTCATCATTATATATACATGTAACCACGTCATGAATATCTACTACCTTAAGAGGAAGTCGAGATGTGAATAATAAAAAGAATAATGTGTTTATATATTATTTCGAATATTAAAATTTAATAAATTTAATCAACCAGACACAAATAATATATTTAGTTTTGACCTTGTTTAGTGTAATACATATTAAATAGTATTAAAATAAATGAATTAAAGAAAACTGAAGCAGATTAAATTAAATTTAACACAATCAATATTTAATGTTACAGTGAATTATAAAATATTAAATATATAGAATTATTATTTTATTATAAATTTAAAAGTTATATTTTAATACTTTATATTATATTTACTTGTATTTTTTATATTATTTTAATTAATATTATACACAATAATTAATCAATAATAGTTTAATTAATTATTAAAAAATATCAACTATATCCGCCTCCATTCTCCACTAGTGGCTTTTAGTCACACCCTTAAGGGTATCTAATGTTAATGTACATTTAAATGATTAGAAATACTATTACAATACTTATTTTGAATGATTTAAAAAAATAGTAATGTTAAGAATTCTGAGTTCTCTTCTCACGTTTAGATTTCAAGTGACGTAATCACTTTACTCACTAAAAATTTATTAATTTTAAAATATTTTTATATTATTTAAAATTTTAATAAATACAATGATGAAAATAACCATTCAACTATTATATTATTTATTATTTAAAAATTAAAATTCAATTTAAAATCTCTGCCATTATTCTAACAAACTCACTATTTTCTTTGTAAATGAGGATTAGAATTTTGAGCACCAAAATTTTAACTATTATTTCTCGAATAATTTGGATAGAGTATAAATTATAGTATGTTATAAACTATTAGTTCAGAGGATAATTATAATAAAAGGAGAGGGTCATTAAAAGTAAAATGGACGAAAATGGAGACCGTGGAAGAGAGAATTTCATTAACGGACAGAGTTGTCTATCTTTCTTTCATCCAATTATTTCTCGATATAAATACAATGTAATTCAGTCTATTTATAGTAAGTAGAAGAAGTAATTTTGTAAATATAAATTAATAATATGCTGAAACAAAATAAATGCTTTACACGTTCGCATTTGTTCGGCTTTATATATATATATTTTGTATGTTTGGCCAGCAGAAGGGCGTTGACTATCGTAGACAACTGTGACCGACTACTGAGTTTATTTAAATTTTTAAATTTACTCATTCGTAATAAAATATATGATAATATTTTAGTACTTCATTAAATACACCCCACTCTCGCGCGAATTAACTACTGCAATTGATTTATATTATTTATCAGTATTACAAGTGATACAAATGTTATATACTAACCAATTTTTATATATATAATAAAATTATATTATTATTATTATTAAAAATAAAAAATTACAAAATATGAGATTATTTTCAACAAAGAATCATATAAAAAAAAAAAAAAAGAAAGAAACATGGCTTATATTATACACTGCAATGCTCCTTACAATTTGCCAGTCAACAGCTCTCCAACAAATATTTTTTTCATTGTAATATTATAATAAAAATAACATAACTAAATTATTGCCACGCATCAGTATGTGAGACTCCCGCGTAATAATCACAACAAACTTTTTTTATATTTTATAATTTTTTTAAATACATATAAAAAACCTATAAATATAAAAAGTCTATAAATTTTCTCATACTTAAAAATAAATTAAAATACTTTCAAATAATTTATCAAAAATATTCTCACTTTCTTTTTAACTCAATTCACCATTAAACTATCAATATATTTATTTTCAATTCAAACACATATTACATATAACTATAAGCTAACATAAATTTTTAAGATAATAATAATGTTTAAAATAAAAAAGATATAATGATCAAAATTTACAAATAATACTAATCTTTTATCATCACTGTAAACTTAAATTTCAAAATTCGAATTATTTTCTGCTAAAAACAAAATTTTAAAAATTTATCTTAAATATATTCCAGTAAACTAATTAACTAAAATTGTGAGCCAAGCAAATGGGGTATACTTGCGATCGAATAACCTAAATCAACACCGCGACCAAACCTTGCAGTTGTTTAGTATTTACCTAAAAGTGAAAGGGTGAGAAAGGTGGGTATACGAAAATATAATTCGTGAGCGAACTTAGTAAAAATTAAATAATAATTTATTTTGAAAAATATCAAAATAGATTAATGATTTATTAAAGCATTAAAGAAGAAACAATATTTTTAAAATAAAAATATTTTGTTGTTATTTAAAAATAGGGCATGTAACAAAAATCATTAGGCTGACCGTTCATTTTCACAATTACTTTAACTTTGAGTAATTTTGAGATCATTAATAAATTTTAATTTAATTAAAATAATAAAAATTTATTTTATATAATAAAATAAACAATGCGTGAGTTTGCTAAAAAAATCATGCCCACCACTAATGTTAACCTCGAATAATTACATGATTATATTATAACTATTCTTGAAAAGGTTCACAGAGACATAAAACTATATCTTATAGTAGTCACGTGTCCACTAACACACCTGCCTTACCTGTGAGCTTTACTCACTTAGCCAGTCTTTCTCCAGGTTTATTCTAACCTACCACCCTATAACTAAAATAAATAAATAAACCCTACTCTTTTAGTGGTATTACCAATATAACATTATTAATAACCAATTATCATCTGCAACACTAAATTTAATAAAAAAAAATATCAATCCAAATCTAAGTAAATAAATATAATTACATAAAGGTAAATAACATAAAATCATAAATCATAATCAAAATTATATTAAAATCACACTAGGCCTTTGACCTAAATCTTAATACAGTATTGTTTTAAATAAATCATAAAATATATAAATCATGCTTTTAAGTTTTCTAATACATACTAAATATTTAAATTTTGATAAAATACTCAAAAGAATTAGAATAAGTTTAAAAAAATTCCATTCATACTATAAGGAGAGTATACATTTTCTATTACTCCTTTTATGGTGCGGGCTCATCTCTAATGCACTATGACCTTAAATCATATAAAATTTTACAATTATAATAATGTAATTACTGAAAATAAATAACTACAAGTGCGTGAATGCGCATGAGCTCTAATTCAAGTTTTTTCTAAAATTTTCGTATTCTTTGTAAAATTGTTATGTCTTAACTACCTAATCATTTTTTGCTAGTAAAAACTGACGTGTGTGTGACATGCAAACCGCAAAATGGAACAAAAATAATAATTTTATTGATGATTTATACTTTTTATAAATTAAATATATTTAATTTATAGTTACTAATTTTTAGTGTTTCTCTAAGGAAGTACAATACTAATAGTGTGATATCTCTGAAAAATTAAATAACTTTAATTTCTTATTGATTGGCCAATTTGTGAGAGAGAGTGGAGAGCTTGAAGAGAGAGATATAAAAATGAAATTGAATGCTTAAGGAAGTAGAAAATGTTCTGCATCCTTTTATAATTTTATGATAAATATTATTGAATTTTTAAATTATAAAATATCATTCAGACCTTTAATTATAAAATATTATTTAAGTCCCTACCTAAAATATATCATTTAAGTATCTCGACTTTTAAAAATTATAAATTAACTCTAAATTCTATTTAAATATCTATATATTTATGAAATACTGTGATTTACTCTAAATTATAATAAGATTGATTTTTCAAATTCTCTTTTCGTTAAACAATTTAACGCATAAACTATTTACGACTTTTGGCCAAATAATATCTTCGAAAGTGTTAGTTTTCTTTCAAATATTATTTACTCTCTCTTATAGCAAGAATAATTTCAGGGTTATATTGTAATCTCTCAAGTTTACTATAATATTAGTTGTGAGTTAAAATCAATCTTATTGACCTCATTTCAAATCATTCGAATACTCAACAATTATAATTGACATTTAGTAATAAGCCATAACTCTTAACTCATAATAAAAAAAATTTTCATCGAACTGTATTTTTAATTATAAATTTTATGTGAATAATATCTTTTTGTTCATTTAATTTCAACTAAATCAAGGCTCATAAATGTCAAATTCTTAATTCAGTTTTATTCGAATAATTAGTCAATACGAACTCTTCTTATGATATTTATATTTTGGTCAAAATTTTTATTTTCAGTCGTTTACTAATAGTCAACTAGAAACTCAAATTTGAATTGAGTTAACGGTACTTCAAAATTCACTATACCAAGTTAATGAATTTCTTATGACAATCATTTGTTTTTCGATATAAATAACACATGAACAAATCGACTTTTGCGTATAAAACATGATTAGTCTCTCATTTATACACTATATAAATTTTGTGTATCTATATCAATTAACAATCATGACGTTTAAGATCTGAGAAGTAATTAATGCATCCTTATAATTTAATGATGAATCATTGACATTATACAAAGTCATTATATAATTCAATGATAAATCATTAAAATATTTATATTCCTTTCATTTTTTTCAAAATATTTACCAAGATAAACTAATTTGCTTAATTTTTTTAAATAAAATATTAAAAATATTTTTGTTTAGCTTTTTATTAAAAAAATTTATTATATTTTACTATTATATTTTTGATTTTTCATAAATTATAAATACAAAGTCATATCTTAATTTTTTGGTTAAAGCAAAATGTGAAAAAAATTTACTTGATCTTATATTTTATGTGATAAAATTAAATTAATAAAAAATACATATTATGTTATGATAAAAATAAAAAAACTTAAAGTATAAAATTATTTTTTTTTAAATATGTAATTATATTTCACTTATGATTACAGATTGGGTAAATTTAACTAAAATATTATTTCTCACATTTATATCATAAAAAAATAATAATTTTGTGATATAATTTATGCAAGAATAAAGAGTACAATACCCTATATTACTAAATTTTTTTCAAAAATTTAGGGACTTAAATAAAAAAATTTAATTTAAATTTGAATTATTTTCTCAAGCCATATAGACTAATATTTTTTAAAGCAATTATCCTTTAAAATAAAATTTATTGTATTATTAATCTTTAAATTATTGAATTTTTATATGTTATTAAGGGTATCTTGATTTTGTATAATAATTTTATATAATATATATTTAATTTAGTATATAAAAACTTAATAAAATAAAAAAAATTAATATGCTTTAAAACTTTTTTTACTAAAATTAGTGAATAAAAATATGAGAAAATAAGAAACATTGAAGTTGAATAATAAAAATGAAAGTGACAAAAATATGTTGAATTAAAGTCATCAATAGAAAAACTTTTAAAAATATATTGAATTAATATATAAAATAAATTTAATTTAAATAACATTTATTAATATTTAAGATAAAATTAATTTTTTTTTATTAAAATAATAATTTTATCTTAAAAAAAATCGTAAAAAAAAAAAAAAAAAAATTTTTTTTTCCTATCCACGGGGCTGCGCGTAAATTCCTTTTCTTTTTTCATAAAATGACAGCCCAGCCGACGAGAGACCCGCGTTCGAATTCTGCAATATATATTTATATATACATAATACATACTTAAATTCAGAAATTACTATCGTATGTACGCGGTAGCATTAGGGTTTTGTATAAAGCCCGTTTAATAATCATGTGGATTGACAGCGTCACCTGCTACCCTCATCCTTTGAACACCTTCCTTTCGTGACTTCATTTTTCAGTTTCTTTTAGTAACTCCTTATCTTCATTGACTTTCCCTATCTATAGGACGAATGGGGAGGAAGAAGAAATTCATTGACAAGAAAAAAGCCGCAACCTTCCAATTACTCGCCCGCGATTCTTCCGATCCTAACATCGATGAAACAACACCTGGCAATGATCGAGTCTTCGTGCGAGTCGATAACAATTGCTGCTCATTCGACACCTTGGACGAGAAGTACGACGATTCCAATCCAATATTCGACGACGGTGACGAAGGGGAGTTTTATGCGGCCACTGGACCTGCTACTTCAAGGGATTTTAGTGTGCTCGACGGAACGGCGCCGTTGCCGGAGCATATAAGGAGAGAAATTTTGGAGCTGAGGTTTCCCGATGATGGCTATAATTATTTAGCTCATTTAAGAGAGATTAAAAATAATGGCGGTGTGTCTGCGTTTTATCAAAATCCTAAGTTCAGACTCGATCAGCTTCCGCGTGACATGAAGATTTGTTATACTTGTTTTCCGGGTTTATTTTAGACTTTTTTAGTTGTTGGTAGTTATTAGTTAGTATAACGTTGCTTATTTAAATTATTTGTAGGCTTATGATGCTTCAAGATTGCATATTTCTGAAGTGAAAAATGAGTCTAATGAGAAGTCGATTTATAATGTGGCTTCGAATAAAGTTAATATTAAGGTTCAGAGAGCTATTGATCCTGAAGTGGCACCGTGGCTTGACGACAGTGATTTGTCTCGGTTTGGTTCTGATGTTGCGGATTTGGAAGAAGATTTTATAATTCAAGAAAATTATCCCGACGATAAATTTAGAGATTGATGAGAAGTTGAATTTGGTTGAGGAATCTAAAGTAGCCCACGAAGTGATTAATGATGATACGTATTTCCATTCTGGCAATGGAGACATAGCAGTTCAAGATACTGAAAGTGATGTTGTGGCTGACTGCCCACGTACTTGGGGTCTTTGAGACGAGCAATATGATTTCGTAAGACTCTTCAACTTTCTTTTTATGTTATTTTTGCTTGTTCATGGGGTTATTAAGTTCCATGGTGAGGCAACCGGGTGCTCATTGCTCTATGCATTTACTTTTGATTTTTGTGTAGCATAAAATTCATGAACATTCTTTTGAGACATTTTGGCTTTAAAGAATCATTAGAGCAGGAAAATTAACTTTTAGGATGTAAACCTTTCAATTATATGGACTATTGATTGGAAACTACTGGCTTTGAATTTATTTTACAGTAGCATCTCTCTTTTTATTCTTCATATACCTGCTCATTGAATATATTCAGTGAACTATTTGGGAAAATTAGATAGATGGTTCGTTTGATTGTGTTCACTGGAGCAAAATATTCTGCTAATACTATTTTGCCCAATACTATCATCTGCAGCTCAGTGACAAAATTTGAATGTATATGAATATTTACTAGTTCCTATTGATTATAAATGTGTATTGTAATATTTCTCATCACATTGTTGTGCACTTTTACTGCATTCATCTTCTTGGTTTATGTGTGCACTTTCGCTTAATCATACTTAAGTTTGAGTTAGGTTTCATAAGTTTTTGTATATAATTAGAATGGTCACTCTATTCTTCTGTGTTGATGCCTTTTCTTATTGGATGTTTTGCTTTAGTATTCTTTTGTATCTAACATTGTTTTGTCTCATACAGCTTGAATGTCAAGAATATGGAACTGATAGCAGCAATGATTATAATGGTGGCTAGTCAGAGAGGAAGAACCTCTTGCTGTAACAGATGAATTGGAAATTGTTGACAAATATAACATTCCTGCTGAAGATGTAGTCTGTTGCTATGTGGAATATGCTGAAAAGGATGAAATCGAAAATGAAGATGAAGTAGTAGTTGTGCAGGAAAGTAGTGATGAGTCAGAAGAGTGGGATTGCGAGACAATGATTTCGACTATTCTAATCTTGATAATCACCCAGGTAAAATTCAGCCTCTGAGTTGGTAGGAAAGAAGAAGTTGGCTGAAAATATATCTGGAGCCTTGGGTGCAGCAAATCATGTCATATCCCTTAAAGGAAAAAAGAAGATACCTGTAGACTTTCTACCTCATAGTCAGAGAGCTGCTGCCAAAAAAATGAAGTCTATGGGCCACGAGAAAACTGAACCACAGAAGAGGAAGCAGTATGGCCAGGAATCAAGGGAGGAGAAACAGGAAAGGAAGGTATTTGGTGGATACTTGCTCCAGATTTCTCTGTGCATGTGGCTGATGGCATGTATTACTGTACAAGTTGTTGACTGTGCATTGCTTTTGTACTTGACTAGTCTTCCTGATTTGAGTTTCTGATGTTTAGCTATGTATTCTATATGTGTGATTCGATGATGACGATTTTTGCTGGCTGCTGTGAAGGAGGAGAGACGTGAAGCTAGGCAAGCCAAAAAAGAAATGAAGGGGTTCTATCGGTGTGAGGCTAGCGTGCTCAAAAGGTTGCTGCTATGACTGGCCCGTCTTCCATTCATCTGATGTAAGTGTTTTGATCATTAGATTTTCATTCAATTAATAGAATCCAAAATTTGGATGAAAATGATTTACGATTCGTTGAATATTTTATGTTCAAACAATATTATATGTGAAGCTTGATTGAATGTTGCTTTAACAATGGTTTGATTAAAAATTGAATGCTAATTTCCCTTGGAATGGGTAAAATTTGAAAGATCGTTGGAGCCCAGTAAGATCTCCTTGGGTGCTGATTGTAACACAATTGGATTGTAAACTGCAGTTATCTGCTGCCCATCCATTACATAGCATGGGTGCAGGAAGTTTGATCTCCGTATTTGAGTCGTAATATTTATTGTTTCATTTTTGGGATGTTCGTTTTATATGATATCCCTAAGTATATCTTTAGGTTTCTACAAGACCTGCTAGGGATGAAATGGCAATACTTGTACATGGTGCACTTTTGTTACTTTTTGATTGAATCTTGTGCGTATCCGTACATATTCTGATCATGTCAGATCTTCAGTTTATTATTTTGGTCAAAATAACATTTCTCTTATTCTGTGTTCATGTTTTAAAATTTGCTTGATTGTTTGCGAAATGAATGCCCAAAATTTGAAATACTAAGACTGATTGTTTTCCTGGGATGGTTCGTCGTTCAATTCGGAGCCCACTAATCCTGATTCTTGCACTAGATTAGATAATAACAGAGGAAAATCCTTGGCAAATAACGTCTGAATATAATCCTTTTGGTACTATACTGAAAGTATCAACTACTATGTAACTTGTTGAAATTCATCGTTACTAAATAGCGAATACATATAATATAATTTGTGAAGCTCGTCGCTAGGACACAATGGAAAACAGTAAACAAACACCACTGTTTAATGGTTTCTTTTGTGGCCGACATAATCTGTCTGAGGTGAAGGAGCGGTGTCCGAGAAAAAGAGATAAGAATCATGAAATAAGCTTCGTGCAGAACCGAAGTGTAATTATACTGCATGTGGAATAGGGGCAGCATTGCCTCGTCCAGATGCCGGGGTCGGTTCCCAGATGCCATAATCTCCTTCAAAACTTGGCTCAACCTGAGAGTATTTCTTACCTCCTTGATTCCAGCCTTTAAGACGAGTAGTCGCTGAATCTGCGGCCAATAAAGATGGTGGCGGCGGTGATTTTGATTCCATCGTGGGCATCAGGATCAATAGAATTATCACTATCATGCATATAATGAGCGGGACTGACCTCTCCGTTGATGTTAACGTGAGCATTTTGCTTTTGTGTCCTTGAAAGCCTATAAATTGTATGCGTTGTGTTTTGTTTGGCAAATTATTTGAAGTATAATTCGTTTGTGTTGACTTGGAGATGACCATGATTTAGCTAGAAACAGTGTTTGAATCAAATTGATCATTACGTTCACACCGAATAGATGATGCATCATCAGTTTTTCATGCCCTTTTAACTGAACATAACTTCAATTTCCGTTTAGTACCAAAATAATCTAGATTAAGGCTCCAGTCTTAATTTCTTACTGTTCCATTGTTAACCATGAATGATCGTCAGAGTCTGAGGAGGCCGAATCATGCAGCAATGACATAACCAGTCAGTTCTGGCCATTTAGGACCGTTAGAATTCTGTCAAATGGGGTAGTTGGGACTTTGGAGTTCCGTATTTAAATTGGATGGAAAATAAAAGATATAAGATTTTGCGACACCCGTTGAATTTGTCATCAGAATTGAAACCGTAAAATGTCAACGGTGGACGGTAGCTAGCGTAGCATAAATCATACCACAATGTTACAACGTAGAATAACATCCCATTATTGGAATACATAGATAATTATCAATAATTAATTTTATTTAATTATATTTTATCTATTAATCTGTAAAAGAATTTAAGAATAGAACACCGATCAAAACGTATTTATTAATGCAAGGGCTGTTTCTCATAGTCATAACCAACGGTCGTATCAGTTAGATAATTTACAATTTTACATAGAAAATACTATTAAATTAAGCATCTTTGGATGAGAAAAGCGCTCGGTGAGTAAGTCAACATATGGTCAGTCGGGCTTCCTTTAAAGGACTCATTGAGTTTCTAGCCCAGACAAACCCATTACACCAATCCCCACAGACAGACAAAGGCCCAACGCATCGGTTCATTAAAAGAATACACCCGCAGATTGAAATAAAAATTTTTTCCGTTGCCGGGAATTGAACCCGGGTCTTTCGGGTGAGAGCCGAATATCCTAACCAACTAGACTACAACGGATTGTTGATGTCATTGGCTTAACGTCTAATTAAATATAAATGAAATATATCCCAGCAATCTAAGTATACCCTTTTTTATTTATGACTTAGTTCCATCTATAATTTAGCAGTTCATTCATTATTATTCACCTTTCCTTGGCATTTTCTATTCTCCTTCCTTAGTGGTTTTCTTTCCCATCCGTTAATAATTCATTAGCTCAGAGCACCAGATAAATTGTACGATTCCCTTTTCCTTGTTCAGTATCCTCAATTCTGAAAACCATTGGGTAGATTCAAAGGAAAATTGAATTGGCTTCTTGCCAACCAGCTACGTATTTGTAGCTTTGTGGGATATTGCTTGAAAGGAAAGCACATTAATGATCGAAGTACAAAAGGGGAGATGAAAAAAAAAAAAAAAAAATCAATGTAATTGGTGGAATGTTGTTAGGATGGCCACAGACCCTAAAAAAACAAATGCTATTTGTTGTGGCCCAAGCCTAAAGAAAAAATAACAAGGAGAGAGACAAGGCTAAAACACCAGGGACATAGTGTCTTTTTGCTTATAATATACATAATCAGGTTGAAGTTAGGAGTTTGGACAGCTAACATAGCCATGGGATATGGTAAATTGTAGATTGTGGAAGCCAGTGTGAGCAGTTTTATTTGTATGTTGAACGCATTGAAAAGGAGAGGTGAAACTAACTGAATAGTGGCAGTAATGATGAACATATTGTTGCCAGCATCAGTAACAGAGCAGTTATAATTGCAGCGCATGTGAGTCTTCATCCTTAGTTTTAACTTTTAATAGTCATTAATGGTAAAAATGCATCATTTTTGCTGATTTGATTTCTAATAATTTGTCTCCTATGTTTAGTCATTGAACAGTAAAAAAAGGTATCACTTTTGCACGTAATTTTAGTTAATATTCCAATGGGCTACCTAGTAAGTCAACATATTTTATTAAAAAGAAAAATCAATTTACAAAAATCAACATTAATTTTATATTGTTGTCAACATTAATTAACAAAAATCAATTATGAAAAAGAAAATTTTAAATAGTTGGATTAAAATACAGTGAAGCAAACAATGAGAGACAGAAACGAAGATGAAATAGCAATTCACTCAAATTATTATTTGTCCTCCGCTTGAATGGTGCTAGAAGATCGTCAATGATTCCTAGTAATTTATTGATGATTAATACGTGACAATACAGAAAAAAAAAAGTTACTAAAATAAATCCGGATCCACAAAAATGGAAGATTATTTAATAGCTAAAACATGGCAAAGTTATTAAGTTATAGATGATGATCAACTGGACTACTTCAAACGTATCAACATGAACTACTTACCCTTGCTTTCCTACTCCCCGCAGGATCCAAAATCCAAGCACTAGCAAGCACGAATCTGCAACTGTGTAATTCTACCAATAAATTATCAAGACACATCAATAACTGATTTTTAATCAAAATAACTCTTTCGGCTTCAAGATCGAATTGATACAGTAGATTCATCGTGATCAAAATTATGCCACAAGGTATTCATTTATACCAGGGGCATAACGTCCTGTTCCTTATCCCCTTATCAGTTTTCAACAAAGATCCTGTCCCTAAAAGGTTTGGTTTGCATGTATTAACAACGACCATATTCTCACTGAAGCTTGCAAAAGAAGTAACAAAGGATTACGGAGCGTTGACATTAGGTCTTCCCAATAGAAACAGTTCATGCAAACTAGAATACTCGTTTTTCTAATAAATTAGTAAGTGGCATATCAATACAATCGATCTATCACTGCACTTTATAACTAGATCATTTTTCAGCCTAAGAATTTATTAAATGGAACCAATTTTTAATCTCTCTTGTTCTTCAATTTTTAAGCTTTCCTTTTCCGTAATAAACATCTTTTTTCCTAAGCTACTAATGTAGATGACTCATCTCTAGTGACACCGAAAAGTTTAAACTAGCCAAACAAACATGATGCTATGCCATTAAGAGCCATCATACAAACACCTCTATGCAAGGAAGTCAATCAAAGTACAAGATTCTGGCGAAAAAAAATCACTCACACGTCATCAGGCACATTAAGAAAATGGGGGATAAGGAATCTAGTTTCTCAGCCAGTATACCTTTCTCGATTCGATTGTTCATCACTAGTTTGATTGCTTCAGGTTCTAACAACCCATAAGAACACAAGGCTGTGATGGTGTTGCTACAACAAACTTCAATCCCTCCACTAAAATTCCTAATAACTAAACTTAAGAGGTCTAGCAATTATGATATATCCGGTTGCATCAATGAGCAAAACAGGCATGCATGGTTATTATTGATCGGAAGTCAAAGTTCAACTCAACTAATAATCATAATTAAGTTCAGGCAATCAACTTGCCAGTGAGAATAAGTGGGGAAAAAAATGAAAGAATACAAGGGTGCAGTAGCAGACGAGCAATAATTTCCTTTGTGATACGTCACTTCCAAAAGCTAACATGAAAAACTTTGTAACATCAGTGACATTAGCCTCCTCCTGTCTCGTACACACAAAAAATATTTTCCATGATTTTTCCAGGTCTCGGAGAATTACATAATTTTTCCCTTCAATGGTTTCAAAAAATTTTACATTCACACAACCAATTTCTGACAGAAATAAACACAACAAAATGTAGAAAACAAACAGATGATCACGAGATGTTAAAGAAATACACAGCACCTGAAGTATACAAATATTACAAGGAGAAGAATTTCTACATAGCTGTCATGGAACAAGAATATAAGAGCTGCCAGTGGAAACAATTTATTATACAAGGGCATGCAAACTTACTAAGCACATTCATGAGCTCTATATTTCACAATGAACAACTAAATAACATAAACAAATAATACATACAAGAGTGACCCAAGAAGAAGTTGCAGCCAACTAGTTATGGATCATTATGGGCTTGCAAAGTAAAGCACATGCACTTATCTTTCATAACCTCAGATTCACTAACGTATTCTTTAAATTTGTATTCCTCCTGCTTAAAGTTGGGTGGCACCTTTCCCTCACTGTAGCATTGATTACACAAACTAAAATGAGATTTCATCTCCTTGAAGCGAGAGCCAATAATCGGGTAGCGACAAACTGAGCAAACATGACTCCCATGGCGATTCCTATCCCCAACTTCAAGCTTCATCAGAGTAGACATGATACCAAATCCCCAATCAGGATCATCAAACATGACAAGAAACTCACTATAAGAGACCATGGAAGAATCAGTTTCTCCATGAACTTCCAACATTTCACTAAACCCATGAGAAGGAACATAAATGGCCCTCAATAATTTGATGTATCCAACAGCATCAACCTTCCTAATCCGAGAACTCCCTTCGCTTACAGGACGCCACAGAAGCGCATCAAAGGCAACTCTTTTCCGCTTTTCCGGAGAACCATTGCAAATGGGTGCAAGAACAGCATAAAACATGCCCAAGTCCACCCTGCCGGAGCCTGTTTCATCCAAGACAGAGAGGATTCTCTCGTTTATGGATTTAACAGCTCCTTGGAAAGTTTCAGGCTTTAGGAAATTAAGGAACTTGCGGAGAATTTCCTCCAAATTAGGCTTACGTATGGATTTCTGAGGACCGCCACCTCCAGAATAAGACACTGGTACATCATTTTCAGTCATTTCTTTCTTCAATAGCTCCACATCACAGCGACTCAACCTAGTAATTTTCTGGAAAGCCCTAATTTGAAGAGCATTAGCTAAGTCCTGCCTCACTGTAGTCCTCTCACCAATAGTCTTGAATTTTGACGATTCTACAAGTGCAAAAGCCCCTTCACCATTTGTATCTCCATTACCCTTAGTTTTCTTTTTCTGTAATTGTTTCATATGCGATATTGCATCATGCAATTCAACTCTATTTGTCATTTTCAAAGCTTCCTTTAAAGCTTTCTTTGCTTCTTCAGTTTCTCCAGCTCCTAACAAGGATACTGCCTTATTGAGTTGTGCCCGCCAATGGTTTGGCCACACTGCTAAAACTCTAGTATACATCTCAGAAGCTCTCTGAAACCTACCTAAGTCCATGTAAAGCCCACCCAAGTTGTACAAAGCATCAACATGACCAGGTTTCAAATCAATAGCTTTTTGAAACACCTCAATTGCCCTCTCATCCTCAACCATGGCATGTAAAGCTGATGCCAAATCACAATGTGCATCTGCATAGTCTGGTTTCATAAAAATAGCCTCTTCTAATGCCTTAACAGCCGCCCTATACTCTCCTACACCAAAAAGTGCACTACCTAAAAGCTTTAAAGCTCTAAAATGAGTAGGACAGAGAATTGCAGCTTCTCTGTAATACTCACAAGCACTTAAAACCATACCTTCACCTTCAAGCGCAATCCCGAGATTGACATAAATCTGAGGAAGCAAGTACGCCCATTGATTACCACCTGTCTCGGCAGCCTCCAACGCCAACAAAAACTCCTCTTTCGCCTCTCTATATCTCCCAAGAACATACAAACAATTGCCCGTTCTAAAATGCGGCCTAACATCCGTTGGTTGCAATTCACAAGCCCTTTTAAAACTGACCAATGCCTCTTTAAACAATTGGTGCTCATACAAAACTCTACCAATGGCCATGTGCCCATCAAAAGCTTCTTCTCTTGATCTTGCCCCATCAGCTCTACTTCTCAAAACCCCTAACTCCTTCACAAAAACCACATAATCATGTCCCGACTCTTCCCAAAATAGCCTCTTCTCTGATATTTCGGCAGACGGTCCCAGTTCTCTGGACCAACCAGCATCTGAATACGCATCAAAATTTTCACCTTTGAATTTCCCATCTTTCGCTTGCTTCGCTTTCAATCTCTTTACCAAAATCTCCAAATCATCCACAATTTTCCACGTGTCATCGAACACTATCCCGTGATTGGG
>JAWDEX010000003.1:2799992-2830975 GCA_035221805.1 Trichilia hirta | reverse complement strand
TGATTTGTTCGTCGCTGAATTTGACTCTAGGGTTTACGGCCACCACTAAAGCCGCCATTTCTTCTCTATTGAGGCCACCGTCGCGGTTTTCGTCGAATTGTTGAAAGATTCTCTTGACCTTTTCTGATCTACTCCCTCTGGTAGCCATTTCCCTGTTTGTTTGTTAGGGTTTGCAAGGAGTATGAGTAGATAAGATAATATTGATAGGTCGATAAAAGGAAAAAGGGAAAAGTTTAAATTTTGAAACCCCTAAATCATTTGAGGTTAGTTTAATTGCTGTTGAGAATTGTAATGATTATGTCTTAAATTAGGTGTTTTGCTTTGCGATGTTTAAATTTTGTTTCGTTGGATCTTGAAAGCATAAGTATTTGAAGGCTGGGAGGACTCTAATTCTTTCTTTCCCTCTGTTCTTTTTTTTAACCAAAAACAACTCATTTTGTTCTCTCTCTTTCTTTTTCTTCGTCCATCTGGTTCTGAAATCTGACTTGCATCGGCTGGAAGTGCATTTGGGAGAAAACTAGATGATTTGACAGCTGGGGTCTGTGGGTGGGATTATTATCAGTGAAATATTAAAAACGTTTAAATAATAAGCACTTATTATTTTTCTTTCAATTGAAAAGGGTTTTGTTTAAACATTTTTTTTTCAAATTATATTTTTTAATAATTTTTTATTTAATATAATAATTAATTAATATTTTTCATATATTAAAAATTATAACTTTTTAAATATAACATCTTTAATTAGGACCTTAAAAATACTATTTAACAAAACTCTCCGAAAAAATAGCACTTATAAATTGATACACAGAGGCCCTTTTTTCATCAATTTAATAGAAATCAGAATTAACAAATTAAACAAAACAAAACAAAAGTTCCCTTTGGGAGTAATAACTTTGAGGTCTGTAATTCTTTTTTTTTTTTTTTCAATTTCCTCAAAGAAATATATAAATTATCAATTAATAACATGTAGGTTCACAACTAATGACCCAAAAGCCAACCTACACGAATGAGGGTGGTATTTTTTTTCTCTAGAAGGGTGTAGGTTTGGTTTGGTATACCAGGGGATAGATAATTTATCCTATAATTTTGAGATAAGTAAATAAAATTCAAGCGATTCTCATACCATTTATCTAAAAATTAATCTTATTTTCATAGAATTAGCATAAAATTATTTCAAATTCAAATTTATACCAAATGAGGCCATAAATTTTGACTATTGCAATTCAAAAATTATGTAGGTTAATCAATAGAAAAAGTAAGCGAAATATTTATTTCATATAGGAGAATAAATTAGGTTTATTAAAATTAAAATTCATCAATCAAAACTATAGCTCACTTATCTCCTTGGCTTCATACATTGAAAAATAACCAGTCCACAAATCGCGCAAAGTTATCAATTCTGATTATTTTTTTACTTATCCCGATATTTTTTATTTATATTCTCATCTCGCTAAACAATCAGACCAGACAAATACAGGTAGCTTGACCGCCTTACTCAAACTAGAGACGATATCCGCTTATATTCTTCTAAATATTATCCCTATTACTAATTGCAAAATTTAAAATTCATAGACTCAAGGGATTAAGATGTAATTACACAAATATATTTTCATTAATTTCATTCACTAGACATGATTTTCATGGAATTAAAGAGACGAAATATTATGTCAATGAAAAGCAATTTTCAATAATTTCCTTCAGGTTTCCTGATAATACTATTAATAATTTAATATATCGTGTTAGATTTCCAAATTTAATTCATTTTATCCTAAAATTATGGTAATTAAAATCTTTGTTAAGTAGATGGCATCCACTCTTTGCAAGCACTTGGCTCTCTGGACAGAGAGAGACATTAGACAATAGACAATTAGAAATGGTCGAATATTTAGCTATTTACAACCGTGCAAATCGAATCGAATCAAATCCCATTGCTAATATTCTTCGCTTCCCTTACTCTTAACGTGCATAAATCAATGCATGACTTTGGGATTGAAGACAAAACTTCAATTCTTCTCTCTTTAGTTTGCATATTACCTTGCTTTTGAAAAAGAAAAATTAAAGTTAACAAACAGAACGAAAAAACTTTTTAGCGTCCAGGCACCTAATTTTTTTTAACTTTTCAACCGCTATCAAATCTTAACAAGTTTCTGAATTTCTTTTACAACTCATTATATCTCAGCTTTGCTTCACTTCCATCCATGAACTAACCTGACAATATTTCTAGAATCACATTCAATAATAATCTGGGATATTTGAGAATCCACTGCAACCTGCACAACAAACCTCAAACCTTCAGCCTCAATAAGATCAACATTTCCCATAAAATGGTATGCTCTTAACAATAGCTGACACCAACTTACCACTCGAATCCTTTATTACTGTCCCTAATTCAGCTATTCTTTCGGTAGAAGCATCAACATTAAGCTTATGCCAATTGATAGGAGGAGTCCAAATTTTGGTCTCATCCAACTTTAGTGATTTTTTTATAAAATGTGTTTGTATAAAAATTTATATTTATTATTAAAAACTTACAGTTGAATAGCTTGACTCTTTTCAAGATTTATACAATTTTTTATTTTTTTTTTTGTTCCTGTGCTAAGGTTTAAAAACTCATACAATTGTGAGGTAAAAGTTAGAAAGTGTTTGGTAAATACAATTTTTATATTTTGATAATTTTAAAATAAAATATTTTATATTGTTAAATCAAAAATATTATTAATTAATATAATAATATTATACTAATTAAGTTTATATAATAAATCTTTTCTGATCACTGAATCGTCATCGGCTCATTTTTCGACCATTGACCGCGACATTTTTTAACCTCTGACTGTTGCTGATATTAGATTTTAATTTTCGCCGTCTATGTAACTATACTTCTACAAGCGACAAGGGAGCAATAAAAATGATGCGCTGCCTGAAGATTAAGCATCACTGTAACTTTACTATTTAACAATGACGATTTGCGGTGCATTGACTCCAGTATTCATCATATATATATGTCTGATTATAAAAACGGTGCACTATAATTAGTCCATACGAGAAAGTCATAATATGTCGAGATTTTAGGTTGCTCGTGTGCCATTTGCTCCAATTCTTCACCAATAATAGTCTAGTTGGTTAGATCACAGAATTTGGAATCTAATGTCATTTATGTTGCTTTTCGACAAAAAATTATTATCGACAACGGTACGCGGTTTCAAAATGTTGTTCACGGTTGATGATGGTTTGAAAAGTCATATTAATATTTTTTAATATAAATTAAAATTTATTAAATATTAATATATTAAATAAATGAATTTTTATTATATAATTTTTGAATTAAAGTTCAAATTTTGGATTAAAATACGAAATATTAATTTATTTAATATAAATTAAATAAATGAATTTTCTTTTATAATTGCATAACTTTTGAATTAAAGTTGAAATTATGTATTAAAGTTAGAAGTTTTTGATAAACAAATTTAACTGCTGTGCTCACAGCTAAAACAAATCTGTTTTTTACAAATTTTTGCTCAAATTTAAACGTGGACTCACACTAACAATTACAGGAACAACATTTAACGAATTTGTTGTACACACTACACACATGATGGATTCTCAACCCATTGAATAAAATTATGAATATTTTTGATTCAGTTCCTTTTTTATTTTTTAATTAAAAAAGAAAGAAAAAATTCCAACCCTATTTTTCATTTTGCAATCGTCAAAAAAGCATCAGTTATATTTTATAAGAAAAATTATTTAGCACTAAAATAATCTTTGAATTTGTCAGCGATGTGAATATTTGAAATTACGTCGCATGACATCTAAACTGGATTCTTACATAAACATTCATTCTTGCTGAATCTCATTGTATATGGATAATGGATCCCTCCAAAATCAAGCTAATATTAACTGGCAATTAGAAAACATGAAGAGTATAGCAAACAGTTATGCGTTCCAACTACAATTATGTGATCCTAGAAGCCGCGTTTCATCTTCTCTTGCCCGTACGGTCCATGCCCACATGATATCTTCTGGTTTCAAGCTACGTGGCCACATACTGAACCGTTTGATTGATATTTATAGTAAATCATCAAAACTGATCTATGCTAGGCAACTGTTCGACGAAATTCCCCAACCGGATATAGTAGCAAGAACAACCGTAATTGCTGCATATTCTGCAGCGGGAAATCTAAAACTGGCTCGGGAGATTTTTACTAAAACCCCAGTAAAAATGAGGGACACTGTTTTCTATAATGCTATGATTACTGCGTACTCGCATAATAGTGATGGTCATGCTGCTGTCGAATTGTTCTGTGATATGAGGCGTGATAATTTTAAGCCTGATAATTTTACTTTTACAAGTGTTCTCAGTGCCTTGGCGCTTATAGTGGATGAAAAAAAGCAGTGCATGCAGGTGCACTGTGCAGTTGTGAAGTCAGGAACTGGCCTCTTTACTTCTGTTCTGAATGCACTTATATCAGTCTATGTTAAGTGTGCGTCTGCACCATTTGTTTCATCACGGTCTTTGATGAGCGTAGCTAGGAGAGTGTTTGATGAGATGCCTGAGAGAGATGAGCTGTCATGGACAACAATGATTACCGGGTATGTGAAGAATGATGATCTTGAAGCAGCCCGTGAGTTTCTTGATGGAATGAGTGAAAAATTAGGCGTTGCGTGGAATGCATTGATTTCAGGTTATGTTCATCGTGAATTTTATCAAGAAGCATTGGAAATGTTCAAGAAGATGCTTATGTTGGGAATTCATCTGGATGAGTTTACATACACCAGTATAATTAGTGCTTGTGCTAATGCTGGATTCTTTGGGCTTGGAAAGCAGGTGCATGCATACTTATTGAGGACGGAGCCTAAGCCTACACCGGAGTTTTCATTGCCTGTGAATAATGCATTGGTTACGCTTTATTGGAAATGTGATAAAGTTGATGAGGCACGAGTTATTTTCAATCAGATGCCAGTGAGAGACCTCGTTTCATGGAATGCAATTTTGTCAGCTTATGTGAGTGCTGGTTGTATTGACGAAGCTATATCCTTTTTTGGGGAGATGAAGGAGCGGAATCTTCTGACATGGACTGTGATGATATCGGGGTTAGCACAAAACGGACTTGGGGAAGAGGGTTTGAAGCTGTTTAGTCAGATGAGAGTGGAGGGTTTTGAACCATGTGATTATGCATTTGCAGGAGCAATTACTTCTTGTGCTGTGCTTGGTGCATTTGAGATTGGGCGCCAGCTTCATGCTCAGCTTATTAAGTCTGGATATGAATCAAGCCTTTCAGCAGGAAATGCATTGATAACAATGTATGCAAGATGTGGTGGTGTTGAGGCTGCCGACTGTGTGTTCCATACAATGCCTAATGTGGACTCAGTATCTTGGAATGCCATGATTGCAGCTCTGGGCCAGCATGGAAATGGTGCTCAAGCAATAGAGTTGTATGAACAGATGTTGAAAGAAGGAATATTACCAGACCGGATAACTTTCCTCACAGTTCTATCTGCTTGTAGCCATGCAGGCTTAGTTGAAGAAGGTCACTGTTATTTTGATTCAATGTATGGCCTTTATGGTATAACTCCGGGCGAAGATCATTATGCTCGCTTCATTGATTTGTTGTGTCGAGCTGGAAAATTCTCAGAAGCAAAGGATGTGATTGAATCAATGCCATTCAAACCTGGTGCACCAATTTGGGAGGCTCTTCTTGCAGGTTGTCGTATTCATGGAAACATGGATTTGGGGATTCTAGCAGCAGAACAACTTTTTCGGCTGATGCCACAGCATGATGGAACATACATACTTTTGTCAAATATGTATGCCGCTTTGGGGCAATGGGATGATGTGGCGAAAGTGCGGAAGTTAATGAGGGACAGAGGAGTAAAGAAGGAGCCTGGTTGTAGTTGGATTGAGGCCGAGAACAAGGTCCACGTATTTTTGGTTGATGACACTGTGCATCCTGAGGTGCAAGCAGTTTACAAATATCTTGAGCAACTGGTACTGGAGATGAGAAAACTAGGGTATATCCCTGACACAAAATTTGTGCTGCATGATATGGAATCTGACCAAAAGGAATACGCCTTGTCTACTCACAGTGAGAAGCTTGCAGTTGCATTTGGGCTTATGAAACTTCCCCGTGGTGCCACAATTAGGGTCTTAAAGAATCTAAGGATCTGTGGGGACTGTCATACTGCGTTCAAGTTCATGTCGAAAGTGGCAGAGCGAGAGATAGTTGTGAGAGATGGAAAGAGGTTTCACCATTTTAGAAATGGCGAATGCTCATGTGGTGATTACTGGTAGGCACAGCTTCTATCTTTCTTCAGGGCGTTTCCATTCCACATCATCGTGCATACAATTTTTTCGTACATATACACTACAGAAGAATACTAACGAGACTTCATGGTACCTAATGAGGATGAAACCAAAGGACATGTAGAAGATCTGTGCTAAACAACCTAATCGACTATATCTTTAGATCGAGAAACCTGACAACATTTGTTAAATTCAGAAGTGTTAATTCATTCTTTTATTTATATTTGGTCTCTAAGATTATATTCTTGCCCCATTAAACAATTGTATTTTTATATCACGATTATTTTATCACTGATATTAATTGAAACATCTTATAAATGTTTTCTGCTTGTTTGATGCCAATATAATGGAGAAAAAGAGATTATGGATCCGTTTATCCTATAAAATCGGACATGTAATCCTACCAATATGATAAATAACTACCTATCTCTTGTGCATTTTCACTAGTTTGTTATGATTTTTCATTTTAGGAATAGATGAAATATATGTTTTAAGGTGAGATATTAAACTTCTAAAATTTGGTTAAAAGAATATTATAATCTTATTAAGTAAAAAAAGTACTAATTTTTACTCTTGTCAGCCGAAATTTTTCTTATTTTAGATTATTTTCAGTATTTACTACTGATAAAAATTAAATTAATTATACTAAAAATATTAAATAAAAATGAATATTTTGACTTATTAGATCTAAAATATTATTTTGATTAAATTTTAAGGTCTATATATCCTATATCTTATTCCAATTCTCGTCACTTCTAAAGTAAATGAATTATAATTTAATTGTCAAAACCACAAATAAAATGTTTGTGATTCCATAAAGAAGCTAATTAACGAAAAATTTATGATTTCACGAAGAAGCTAATAAGATTAGAAATTGTGTGGACGGTCTGGGAACGACATCCTTTAAGAATTGACAGCCAATAGTTGTTGTGGTGGCCGGAGTTAATATGCAGATAAACGAGGCTAAAATTGTAAATCGGACCTTACCTCTCAAGTTAGTTAGTACTGGCGGTTATAATTCAACGGTCCTTCTCAGCTTGAGAGACATAGCCATTGCTATTCTCTTCTCTTTCTCCTCATCTTCTGTAGAAATAAAGAGGGTATCGAATTTTCTCTTATTTCACGGTCCTAAATTTTAACTAATTTACCTGACTTTTACCCTTATCAATTCTGCGGGAGAAAACCGTATTCTGTTTTTTACCAATCTTCGTCTCATTGGAGTCTAAAAGGCTTCAGGATATAATTGTTATTGTGTTTGTCTATTTGCTTGTGAAGAAAATCAAATTTGCAGTGGGTGCAAAGGCAGAGAAATAAAAGGCCAATGGGCGGAGAGGAGGTAATTCCTGGGGAGACTCAGGATCTGTCTCTGCCCACTGGCCAAGAAGAGAAAATTTTGGTTCTGGTTCGATTGAGGCCTTTGAGCGATAAAGAATATGCAAGGAACGATGTTTCGGATTGGGAGTGCATTAACAACTCCACCATTATATACAAGAATAGCTTACTTGAACGGTCTGTGTACCCAGCTGCCTATACATTTGGTAAGCTAATGCTCATGCGTTTTTTTTCTCACGAATTTGGTTTGGTAGTATTCTCAGAGATTTGTCCGTCAAGAAGGTTCTTACTGTTTAATTTGTTTCTTAAGCATTTTTGTATCTGGTTTAGAACTTTGGGAAATTTGTTTTAAATGCTTTGTCCTCTAATTTGATTTTTCATTTGGGTCATGAATTTTTCTGTTACTATTCAGCGCTTAATGAAAATATTATCATCGCTTTGATGGTCATTCATATAGGGTGAGAAACTTCTTTCTCTCCTACATGCTGTCTGCTGCATTTAATGCTTTTGGTGAATCAATCATCCAAATGCAATATTCATGAATGACAAGTACTTCCCAATCAGAACCCAACCACATAAAAAGAATAGATTACAACCCACTGACAAATTTTCTAAACTTGCATGCATATGAGTGTCGGTTATATTTGAATTTCCATTATGAAAATTTTTTATATATTCGCTTTCTCATTTAAATTTGATAACTAAGAAGTGTGAAAGCTAAGTTGAGAACTTTTATTTCAGAAAATTGTTTGATTATTGGACTATTTAATGTTGCAATTCACAAGCTAACCATATGATCTTTTTTTCACTCGTCTTCTCCTGTTTTGTTCAATTTAATGGGAACAGACAGAGTTTTTGATCGTGACTGCTCCACAAAACAGGTATATGATGAAGGAGCAAAAGAAGTTGCCCTTTCTGTAGTCAGCGGCATGAACAGTCAGTAATCTTCTTTTCCTTGTTTTCTGTCTGCCTATACCAGTTACAACATGCTGCATTGAAATTTTTACCAATATGTGAAATATGTCTACAGCAACCGTTTTCGCATATGGCCAAACAAGCAGTGGAAAGACATACACAATGCGAGGAATTACCGAATATGCTGTACAAGATATATATGATTACATAGACGCGGTAAACAAAATGTTCGAAGTACTATGTTAGTTAATATCATTGTAAGTCTTATCAGAATATTGCCCTGCAACAGGGAAATGGCATTTTTAACTTTTCTTTATATTTCAGCATCAAGAACGAGAATTCGTGTTGAAATTCTCCGCAATGGAGATTTACAATGAATCCGTCAGAGACCTCCTCGTCTCAGACACAACTCCACTTAGGCTCCTCGATGATCCAGAGGTAAATGCCATATCTTTTGGTTTACAGTCTGGTCAAAAATGTTTCATTCGGAGTAATTTTATTTTGATGTGAATAGATGCCTTGACTAACACTATTTCACTTCAACAGAGAGGGACAGTTGTTGAGAGACTCACTGAGGAGACGCTGAGGGACTCAAACCATCTGAGAGAACTTCTTGCTATCTGTGAAGGTAAGGAAATTATTGGCATAATATTAATACTAGTGTTTTCAGCTGATGATCTTATAAACCTTTGCTGCATTCTTGCAGCTCAAAGACAGATAGGAGAGACCTCCCTGAATGAAACTAGCTCGCGATCACATCAGATTTTGCGATTGGTATTCTCATCATATACTTGTAGAAATTATAGTACAATCACCTACTCCTGTGCTCTTTACGTCTGATCAAATCATGGATTCTTACAGACAATGGAAAGTTCTGCCCGTGAGTATATGGGGGCCGAAAATTCAAGCACTCTAGCAGCTAGTGTGGTATGTTATAATCATTTTCTTTCAAACTATTAAGCGACAAAATTTTCTGTGGACACATCTGCTTGAACTTTTATGCATGAGAGGCAAAGTAATAAACTTGGTTTCTCTTACAGAATTTTGTAGATCTTGCGGGAAGTGAGCGAGCTTCTCAAACATTAAATGCTGGTGCAAGATTGAAAGAAGGCTGCCACATAAACCGAAGTTTGTTGACGCTGGGAACCGTAATTCGCAAATTAAGGTTGAATAATTTTTTTACTATGGTTGTGAAATCATCTAATTAGCCTTTTCAATATTTAATATGTGCTTTAATATTGTGATTGTTCTAGAATGATCTCAAATGTGAGGCAAATATTGTCGTATGCTTGCCAAAGAAAGGAGTTCGCAGAACTCTTTCTTCTAGTTCTCTTTTACGCCTATTTGTTAACTTTACAAACGTAGTTTTTTCATTGTTCCTCAACAATTTACCCTCATTTTTGGATGCAGTAAAGGAAAAAATGCGCACATACCTTACAGAGATTCTAAACTGACTCGGATTCTGCAGAATTCCTTAGGAGGCAATGCAAGAACTGTCATCATTTGCACTATGAGCCCTGGTCGCACTCATGTTGAGCAATCAAGAAATACTCTCTTTTTTGCGAGCTGTGCTAAAGAGGTGACTACCAATGCACAGGTCAATGTGTTAATGTCAGATAAGGCATTGGTTAAGCAACTACAAAGAGAGTTGGCTAAACTGGAGGCCGAGATGAAGAGCATAGAATCAACTTCTTCGAAAAGTGATTCTCTTAAATTGCTGAAAGAGAAGGAATTAGTTATTCAAAAGATGGATAGAGAGATAAGAGAATTAACCCAGCAACGTGATATTGCTCAATCGCGAGTTGAAGATTTGCTACAATCAATTGAAGATAAAACAACGAGATTAGATCAATGTTCAGAAGTAGAATCAATAGATATATCCAATTCTCTCAATTCAGACGGAGGATTTGGAACACCCAACTTACATAAGAATGCTGGCAGTACTCCGAAATTTGTTGGGCTTACTGTTAAGCCTGAAGACAATTTTCTTTTGGATAACAGTACTCCCAAATTTGCTGGGCTTGATCCGTGTCAAGGATGGGATGAGATTGCTCACAAAACTAGCGCAGAATCTGAAGGCTCTGGGAATGATGGGAGATTATCTATGGCTGAAGCCATAGATGAGTCTGCAACATTTTGCCCAGAAGAATCAAGCACTAAGAAGACAACAGAAGACGGTATCTTGTTACCTGATACTGAAGAAACGAAATTATCCGTGTCAGAAGCCATGGGTGCGGCTGCAGTATCATCGCCGAAATTTAGGAAAACAACAGCAGATGATGTCTTGTTATCTTGTCCTGAAGAAGGAATATTATCTATGACAGAAGCTGCTGGTGAATTTGCAGTATCATCTTCCGCTTGGAAGAAAGATAAAGAGTCAGACTCCAATAATGCTACAGATGATACTTACAATGCTTTGAAGAAAAAAATTCAGGAACTGCAAAAGACAATCAGCTATCTTGTAAGTTTGTACCCTTTGGAACAATCTCCTGGCTCCTCTGAAAATGTCTCTATATCTAAGAGCTCAAAAATGAATAGAAGCGCAAGTTGCAAAGCAGCTCTCATGTCAATACCAGCTGCCCTAGCACTTCAGAAGCCTGTATACCATGAGAATACGCCAATTACCTGGTCTAATAGAAATAATCTCTCTCCAAGGCCAGGAGTCTTCCAGGGAAAGTTTTCTGATTCAAGGTACAATTCTAAGGTTGGATATCATTCGAGGACAGATTCTCAAACTTCTATTAGTGCTGCTTCCATGGAATCACAAAGCATCAAAGAGTCTGATCTAGAAGATACTGGTACCATTTACGATCACAGCGAGAATACATCTTCTCTTTGGTTTGAGAAGGCCGTACATTCACCAACTACCGGGTCTGAAAACAATTTCCCTGAGAGAGCAGCCAGAAGACTTTCTGAATTGCAGTACAGTTCTGAGTTTGGAAGATTTTTCAGAAAAGATTATGAAATTTCAAATAGGAATACTTCACTTGAATCACGGAGCATCAAAGAGTCCGATACAGAAGATAGGGGCATTCACCTGTTTTCAGGGCAGAATGAAATGGCCAGATTTCAGTCTCCTAAGAAATTTGGTGAATATTTGGTAAGAACCACTATCACGTCTCGCATCCTATCGCTTCTCCATTTGCATTGACCACTCATTTTACTGTTTTGATTGTCTAGCAAGGAAATCTCTTCTTGGATAGCACATAGCTGCATATGTTAATTATATTCAGACGCATTTTCCTTTTTTCGATTAAACTATTATTGTTTACGTCGGGACATTAAACATAAGCACAGGCATTACCATGGTTGAATGTTTTGACGCACAATATGGTTTCATAAAAACCTATTTATATTTCATGGGGATGAATAATTTTGCTTCTGGATCTTAGAGTCAGTTGTTGGAATTCCCGTTTTTGAAGGCAAGACTAGGGTGATACGTTTTTGAAAAAACACGAGATCACTGCAACAGGCTAGATAGTGATGCAGATATATTTAATGTACCATGAGTTCTTAAATTTTTATGTTTTGGTAGGTTCAGGAAACGGCAATTGATACTGAAACTGAAGGATCCACTAAGAAAGTAAAGGATAATGAAAAAACAAAGAATGCTGTTCAAACACTTTTCAATTGGCCTGCAGAATTTGAGAGGCAACGGAGAGAGATCATTGAACTTTGGGATGCATGCAATGTACCATTGGTTCACAGAACTTATTTCTTCCTGCTCTTCAAAGGTGATCTTTCGGATTCTGTGTACATGGAGGTGGAGCTCCGAAGGTTGTCATTTCTTAAGGGCGGTAATATCACAAAAGAGAGTTTAAACTCAAGGTATTGTGTTCCAGACTCCCAACGTTCATATGGGTATTTTATCTTGAGCGCATTGGTTGCCAAAATCTTCAAAGCTTTGAGTATCTATATGTGTGCATATATTCGATGAAATTTTTTGAAGTTGTTTCTGATTGGACAGCTTGAAGAGTCTCTACCGCGAGAGGGAAATGTTGAGCAGGCAATTGCATCAGAAGTTTTCAAGGAAAGAAAGAGAGGAGCTTTACAGAAAGTGGGGAATTGCATTAAGCACGAAGCAGAGGAGTCTACAGCTAGCACGCCGTGTATGGTCCAGCACCAAAAACATGAACCATATAAACGAAAGCGCTGCTCTTGTTGCCAAATTGGTTGGCTTTGTACAGTCAGACCAAGCTCCCAAGGAGGTTTTTGGACTCAGCTTCTCACCCGGATCCAACAACCGAAAATCATTCAGCTGGAGACGCAGCAGGTCTATTTTATATTAAGCCTGCCACCCAAAAGATGGAGATACTAACTTGTACATTTAGTATAGATTTGGTCTCCATCTTCTGAATAATTTAATGATCCAGTTGTCATATTTCACTTCTTGGGAGGCTTGTGAACTGACCTTAGTCACTTACTATTTTGTCTCTATGTTAATTTACAACGTTCCATGTATAGTATTCTATATTTGAATGGAATAGCTTTGGTTATTGCTAGTTCAATGGCCAAATGTTCAAGGATATAAACAACTACAAGATCGTAGAAAAATAGAGATAGAAATGTCACCAAGCTGTTATAATGCTGTACATCATTTTTAAATAATCTTAGATCCTTCAGTAATTCTCCAACCTGACTTTGCATACAGGTCAGTTCATATCTCGTGGTGTAGGTGGTGATGTTTTCATCACTATTGTCTGGATCAACCGTATTTGTGGGCGGGCAGACTCTTCTACAGTTGCTTCCACTCACGCACGCTGCCCATCTTGAGAAAGAGTCGAACTATCAATGGTCTGGTTCAACAGAGTAAAATCATCTATCCAACCAAGTTGAGCAATTTCAGTTGCACGATCCATCCATGCCATTAGCACCTGACCATCCAAAACCTGGCAGTTTCATTGTGTTAAGAAAATTCTTCAATGCAGCGATGATTGAAAAAAGTATTAATTAAGTGTCATGAAAATTCTTCAATGCGGTGGTGATTAACAAAAATTATTCAGGAAAAGATATATATTTGTTACTGCTATGGGTAATTAATGAAACAAAATAGTATATAAAAGTTATGCATAAACCAGGTGTCCAGCAGGCTGAAAAGCACTAAAAAAATTCAAACTTTAATACAAAGAATTTATAGTTAAAATTATTGAACGAGACACATATTTTTGAGAAATTATTATCATAAATTTTTTAAATTGTTACAAATTCAATCTTTTAATATCAAATTTTATTGATCTACTATAATAAAAAGGTTGAATTCAAATAAAAAAGAGAAAGAGAGAAAAGTTTAGTTTGGAGAAATGAAAGAAATTAGTTAGTTTTAAGAGTAATATCATTTCAAAAAGATATTTTTGATTAAATTTAAAAAGATTTTTAAGGTCAGATCAATTATGGAATTCCAGGGAGGTGTTAATTTCCAAATTTTTTATCGTCATAAAGAATCCGACATGTACAATGCACGTATTCATTCCTCGCAAGTTGACCAATTTGTTGTTTTGGCCATTTGACATTTAAAATTTTTATTTAATTAAATTTAAGGTGATAACTCAAACCTCTAAAATGACTGAAAATTAAAGATGTGACAAATTGTTATTTTGACATACGTAGTGTAATGCCATATTGTCATTTGAACTTTGTAGGGAATGAGTATAATACATTTGTTACATCACTTTAATTTTATAAATTTTAATGCATTAAAATATTTTAAATTATTCATATATATTTTATTTTATTTTTTTTATCAATTTCAAACGTTAGAATTGAGATTTTAACTTGTTAGTATCATATTTAAACTTTTTTCTTGTGTTTAAAAAAAAAATATTTAAATTTATTATTCAATTGATGTAACCATACCTAATTTTTCTATATAAAATATTGTTATTTATATCAAAAATTATATCTTAAATGATGTAACTACTATTTATTAGATAATAATTTTTAAAATTCTTTTTTGGCCAATAAATAGATACATGTCATATCACTTTGTATGTTAAAATTTATAGCTCTGATATTATTTTATACATATCATAAATAAAGTGTTTAGTAATGAATAATGCTAAACATACTAAATTTATCCCAAACTTGATATCTCAAATAATGTGATATTTATTAATTGAGTGATATATCTTTATAAAATTTTAAATTATTTATTTACTATTTAATTAATGAATATTATATTATTTGATAGCAAAATTTTATTTATAATATATATAAAATAATATTAAAAATATAAATTATAATATACAAATTGACGTAACATAAAATTATTAATAATTGTATTAATTTTATACATTTATTAATTAATAATATTGTATCATGTTGTTCATATAAAAAATTTATATATCTAATGTAATAACAATATGTAATTTAGTTGAACAGAATTATTCTTAAAACATAGAGATATATAAAATAAATCATGGGCGGAGGGAGTCAGTTTTAACAATATAAGTGGATTAAGACATAAATATTAAAAATATGAAGGGGTTAAAACAGGAAATTTTTGTTTTAATAAAATTAAAATGATAAAAATAAAAAGGCTGCGGAAATAAAACCACTATATCCCATGCAGTGGCTCTGACACTTAATTTATGGAGTTTTATAGATTTTTAAAAATTATAATTATTATAAAATAACTTTTATAATATCAAAAATATCATTATCGTAAATTAAAATAATATATATTGTTATCTTTTAATTGCATAAGTTTTAAATAAAATTAATTTTTTATAATTATTTATGTTCAATAGTTTTTAATAGTTCGTCACATTCAAATATCTACTAATAAATTATTTAATGAAAACTTATAGAATAATATAAAAATTACTTTATCTTCTCAAATGTGATATGGTGGTGTTTCTCTTTTATTTTTTGTAATCACACCCCATCTATTTTATTTTTTCTTAATAAAATAATTAAAAATAAATAAATATCAATTAAATTATTATCTATATTAATAAAAAAAAATCTTTTATACTAATTTTTTCTTTTTTTGCACCTCAAATACATTTCTAAATTAAAGTAAAACTTTTGGTATACATAATATAATAAAATGACAAACGAAAAGATATAAAATTAAACTATTTAAGGAAAAGTGTTGTTTTATATTATTTTTATAATTTTTTATAAAAGATTAATAAATATTTAAATATGAGAAAATATTAACAAATATTAATTATAAATAACCATTCATAATTTAACTTTTATTTTAAAATAATGTAATTCATAAAATATAAAGAGATTATTTTAATTTTAATTTCAAAATATAATAGAGTATTTTTGATAATATATAACACAATATTATAATTTTTAATTGATCTAGGCATTTGTCAATTAAACAGAATGTTATTAAAAGAAGTTGGGGAGGGGAAATATCACCATGCATTTTTCTTTCCTTGGTAATTCCAATTTGGGCCTTAAATTATTTTGGGTAGTATTGTCATTTGGGCTTGGTCCTTTGTCTATTTCTTTTGGGTTTGGACTTTCGTATCTCCCTTCGGTACAGTTTAACAATTTTATTTAACTACATAATACTGTTGAATCATACAATAGTTATGATGGTGATCAACGAACCTTCCATCGTAAGTTTGGTTTGTTAGGAGACTTTAAATGATTACTGACAATCTAACATCATGGAGTCACACAAATTAATAATAATAAATAAATAAGATAAAAATCATATCCTTGGGACTTGGACTTTTCCAACGATATCTCCATGAGAAACCACGAGTCCAAAAGGTTGATCATTGAGGTATATTACTAAAGAATAAGTTGCTTCCCCAAAAGTTCCAAGTCAATGGAATCGCATGTTGATTGTTAATAGGTATGCATGAATGCATATAATTGGATTCTGCTATCATGGCCAGAGTCAAGCTAGACAACTCAATTGAGCGACTAGCTACCATGCAATAAAATCATATAATCTTTAAAGGGCAGAGTAGGAATTGGCATTAATATTCATTTTCCAACTTAGTTGGATAATTCTAACGTCTAATTATTATCAAATACTCACATTCCATGTTAAAAAAAGCATGAGTTTCTTATATTATTGAATGTTGTATTGTATTACATTGTATTTTCTTTTTATTAAACTTGCAAATAGATTGCTGGATGGCTTGTGAATGTTGCATTCCAATATGGCTTATTTCCTATTCAAAGACGAGTGGTACAACTTTGCATATTTAATATTGTCATGTAATCTAGCAAGGGATGACTTTACATATGTACATAGTCGCTGAACCAATAAGTTACCAAGTCACAGCAATGAACATCGATGGCGACAATATGAAAAAACCCTGGTGATAAGATGTCACAAGACTTAATGATTCTTCCTTATTGACGAACAGGAAAGGCTAAGGCACAAATAATGTATCGTATACTTTTTAATTTTTATTATAAGTTTTTAACTAACGAAATACACAACGACGAATAAAATTGAAACGTAAGAGTTCAAAATGATTAGGGACGAATTAAAAAAGTGAAAGGAGTGTACCGTATACTTGTATGCATAGTAGGATAACCCAATTGAAAAGTTGAAAAAGTTCCAATCGTTTTCATAATGAAAGGACCGTAGGCCTTTTGGCGAAGTGAGAGCCAAATCAAACCAAATTATACAGTAACAAAGATAGAGGGAGAGACAAGAGGAAGGGTAAACAAAAACAGAGACTTCTGGCGCAACAAATGGCGTCGTTACTGTCAAACACTCTGATGCTTTCCACTCCAACTTCTCTCTTGTTACTCCTAACATACGCTCCTCCTCAATCCCCACTATTTCTCTCTTAACAACGTTTCCATTTTTCCTCAGTTCTTCACTATTCACTCGCAGCCCATCCCCAGAAATCTTCAATGGCAAGGCCAACAGCTATTTTTTTCTTCTTCACAGTGACCTACTTCACTACTACATCGTTAGCTTACAGCCAAAAAGACGTTGTCGTCTTAACGGAGGTGGAGGCTTTAACCTCCTTCAAGCTTAATCTGATGGACCCACTTGGTGCTCTTGACGGCTGGCAATCTTCGACGCCGTTAGCTCCTTGTGACTGGCGCGGCATTGTGTGTTACAACTACAGAGTCCGTGAGCTGCGGTTGCCTCGTCTCCGACTCACTGGCCGACTCACAGAAAAACTAGCCAACTTACGTGAGCTTCGGAAATTAAGTCTGCACTCTAACAACTTTAATGGCTCTTTACCTGCCTCTCTCTCTCAATGCTCACCATTACGCGCTATTTACTTGCAATACAACTCATTCTCGGGTAATCTTCCGCTGTCCATTTTTAACCTCACGAATCTGCAAGTCCTCAATGTAGCTCATAATCTCCTATCGGGAAAAATATCTGGAGATATTTCGCGCACTCTCCGCTATCTCGATTTATCCTCGAATGCGTTTACTGGCGAGATACCGGGAAATTTCTCGTCAAAATCTCAACTTCGACATATTAATTTGTCATATAATTCTTTTTCCGGTAGGATTCCGGCGAGTGTTGGTCAACTTCAAGAGCTTGAGTATTTGTGGCTGGACTCTAATCACCTGTACGGAACTCTTCCTTCAGCTATATCAAACTGTTCTTCACTTATACATTTAAGCGCTGAAGATAATGCGCTTAAAGGTTTGGTTCCGGGCACCATTGGGGCGATTTCAACACTTCAAGTTCTGTCTTTATCGCGAAATGAGCTCTCGGGTATGATTCCTGTTAGTGTTTTGTGTAACGTTTGGGGTAATTTTTCTTCTTTGAGGATAATTCAGTTGGGATTTAATGCATTCACGGGCGTTCTTAAGCCGCCAAACGGATTGTGTGTTAGTGTTTTGGAGGTTCTTGATCTTCAAAATAATAGCATACGTGGCGTGTTCCCATCTTGGTTGACTAATGTGACTACCCTTAGAGTCCTGGATCTTTCTGGAAACTTCTTTTTCGGTAATTTACCGGTTGGTGTTGGAAATCTTGTCAAGTTGGAGGAGTTAAGAGTGGCCAATAATTTTCTGCATGGGTTAGTTCCTAACGACGTTGCCAAGTGCAGTTTTTTACAAGTTTTTGATCTCGAAGGGAATCGATTCTCCGGTCAAATTCCTGCATTTTTGGGTGGACTTAGGAGCTTGAAAACTGTATCTTTGGGAAGGAATATGCTTTCTGGTTCCATTCCGTTGAGTTTTGGTAATCTTTCTCAGCTTGAAACGTTAAATTTGAGCGAAAATGACATTAGGGGAAATGTACCAGAAGGGATAACGAGGTTGAGTAATATGACTACTCTGAACCTCAGTTATAACAAATTCGCTGGAAAGGTTCCTTATAATGTAGGGAACTTGGAAGGTTTACTGGTTCTTAATCTGAGCGCTTGTGGGTTTTCAGGAAAGATTCCAGAGAGCATAGGGAGTTTGATGAAACTAACAACTTTGGATCTTAGTAAGCAAAATTTGTCCGGTGAGTTACCTATTGAGCTTTTTGGGTTGCCAAGTTTACAAGTTGTTAGTCTTGAAGAGAACAAGTTATCCGGGGATGTTCCTGAAGGTTTTAGCAGTTTAGTTAGTCTACAGTATTTAAACCTCAGCAATAATGCCTTTGCTGGTGAGCTTCCATCAACTTACGGATTTCTTCAGTCATTAATTTTTCTCTCATTGTCGCAAAATAGAATTTCTGGTATGATCCCAGCAGAGCTTGGTAATTGTTCAGTTCTTGAAGTGCTTGAGATTCGTTCAAATCATTTGACTGGCGGTATTCCAGTCGATATCTCTCACTTATCTCGCATGAAGAAGCTTGATTTGGGTCGGAATAAATTTTCTGGTGAGATCCCAAAGGAGATTTCTAACTGTTCTTCTCTTGTTTCTTTGTTGTTGGATGTGAATCACCTATCAGGTCACATTCCAGAATCACTGTCAAGGTTATCAAAACTTACGACATTGAATCTTTCCAGTAATCGATTGGGTGGAGATATTCCTGCAAATCTTTCACTCTTATCACACTTGACGAACTTAAATTTGTCTAGGAACAACCTTGAAGGTGAGATTCCAAAATTGCTGGGTTCTCGATTCGATGATCCTTCTGTGTTTGCTGTGAATCATGAACTATGTGGAAAGCCATTGGATAGAGAATGTGAAAATGTAAAGAAGAGAAAAAGGAAGAAGCTGATTATACAGATCGCTGTGGCTGGGTCTGGGGCTTGTTTTTTGGCATTGTGCTGTTGTGCGTATATCTACAGCCTCATACGCTGGCGCAAGAAGCTTAGAAGTTGGGCAACTGGAGAGAAGAAACGAAGCCCTTCTCATGGTAGCTCAGGAGCTGAAAGGGGTCGTGGAAGTGGAGAAAATGGAGGACCAAAACTTGTCATGTTCAATAACAAGATCACGTATGCAGAGACATTGGAAGCGACGAGGCAATTTGACGAGGAAAATGTATTAAGCAGGGGAAGATATGGTCTGATATTCAAAGCTTCATATCAAGATGGAATGGTTCTCTCAATCCGCAGGCTCCCGGATGTATCCATTGATGAAAACACATTCCGCAAAGAAGCTGAATCATTAGGCAAGGTGACGCATCGAAATCTAACAGTTTTACGAGGTTACTATGCAGGACCACCTGAAGTAAGGCTGCTTGTTTATGACTACATGCCGAATGGAAACTTGGCCACTCTTCTCCAAGAAGCTTCTCATCAAGATGGACATGTGCTGAATTGGCCAATGCGTCACCTCATTGCAGTTGGCATTGCACGAGGACTGTCTTTCTTACATTCACTCGATATGATTCATGGGGATGTCAAGCCACAGAATGTCCTTTTTGATGCTGATTTTGAAGCTCATTTATCAGAATTTGGGCTAGACCGGTTAACCATGGCAACCCCAACTGAAGCATCATCATCTTCCACCCCAGTTGGTTCTTTAGGCTATGTATCTCCTGAAGCTGTGTTAACTGGTCAAGCAACAAAAGAAGCTGATGTGTACAGCTTTGGGATTGTAATGTTAGAGATATTAACAGGTAGGAAACCGGTAATGTTTACTCAAGATGAAGATATAGTAAAATGGGTGAAGAAGCAATTGCAAAGAGGTCAAGTTTCAGAATTGCTGGAGCCCGGGTTACTTGAGTTAGACCCCGAGTCATCTGAGTGGGAAGAATTCTTGTTAGGTGTTAAAGTGGGGCTTCTTTGCACAGCTCCTGATCCACTTGACAGACCATCCATGGTAGACGTTGTTTTCATGCTTGAAGGTTGCAGGGTAGGCCCAGATATACCATCTTCAGCTGATCCCACTTCACTTCCTTCTCCAAAGTGAAAATTTTTGTTGTAATTTACTTCTATTATTCCTATAAAGAAGTCATTCTTGGTATTAACTTTTTCGTTGTTCATGATCCTTTTTCATTGGTAGCTTTTTCTCCAGTAGATTGGTTCATTACACTTCGTTCCCCCTTTTGCACGACTATATAGCTCTGACCCCACGGCGCCGTTGAAGAAGCCAAGCGAAGTGGGTTCCACGAAATTATCATTTATATTCCCATGTTTTCGTGGGTAATGAGGCCATTAATAAGAGAAAAAAAAAAGGGGACAAATATAAATAACAACTATTAGAAAGCCACTTGTCCAATGGTGAAAGGAGTTAAAAGTAGCCGTTAAAGTGCATTGGAAGTGTCCGTATCGGAAAAAGAGATGACGTCAGTATCCATGAATGGATTCCGCTGTATTCTGGCAATGTAAAGACATTCAGGAGGAGCCCTTTGATCCTCTAGGGTCCTTTTGCCACGTAGGATTAACTCGGTGTTGACCAGCACGCGGTCCCTGACTAGTCTCAATGCCCTATTTCTTGTTGTGAAGCAATTATTTAGTGGCACGGAAGTAGTATGGTTCCGAGTTTGGGGTCCTACTTTATCAGCCCATCATGTTTCAATTCTGTACTAATTGCCGATGATAAATAGACATGCGGGGTAAGTTTGGCGGGCTGTTAATGCAGCTTGTGACGTAAAAGTCCACAACCAACCCTACAATTGCATTGCCTCACGACAGCAGAAACGTATTCAGTGTTTCTGAATCTTCAATTCCTCGTTGTCAATTTTAACATCAGATATGATTTGTACATGTCCCACTCGCACTCTGTCAATAGTAAATGCTGTTCAGGTAGGGTCAAAGTAAGTCAGCATAAACGAAATTTCTTTCTTTTTTTTTTTTTAAACTTTTTAACGTTGTAGATTTAAACTTATATATTATAATTTTTTAAATTTCTTTATTGTAATTTTTAACTGCATTATATATAACTTGAAAAATAAAAATTTCAAAACGAACAAAAAAACATGGAGAATTCTAGGTAAAAAAATCAAAGATACATCCCTATGGAGCACCCAATCCAAATTTTAGTTACTCCTACATGAATTTGTTTTATGCATGAACGAGATGTCTTCTAATGTAGGTCTTGTAACTTGTTAAGTATCCAGATTCCAGCTAGCTCGTATCTACTAGCTAAGACGAGCAAGAGCTTCCTAAATTCATCAACTAGACCGGCATCATTGTAACCTTTACTCTCAGCATAAAATATCATCAATGGATATTTTTGATCTAGATTTCATTAATAATTGAACCAAAGAAGAAAAAAAGAGATTTTATCCAATGAAAATGTAAACATTACTCATAAATAATTTTCTTTTTTCTTTTTATGTAAAGAATGGAAAGTCAAAACTAATTACTTATTCCTTGTAATTTATTAGTAAACACAAATGGAAGGGCAAAATTACAACATACAAATTACTAGGCTGAGGTTAGACCTTCAAGCAAAGATTAATGATCAGGGTTGGGAGAATGAAACCTCCCGCAAGGATAGAACACAGCTGCATGGAAACCACTTGGGTTGTCTATGAACTCGAAAGGCCCACCCTGCATGTTGGATTATTTGTTATCAAAAAATTTTACGCAGAAAGAGAGAGAGAGAGAGAGAGAGAGAGAGATGCACACCTGCAGAACCCTAATAACTTCAGTTGGGACTTTCATTTGCTTGCGAGCTTCTTGGACACCCCGATATTTCATCCAAACTTCGGTGACATATATAAAGGTGGTTAACACATTCCACTGAGTGGAACTGTCAACAAGAAAAGAGCTTCTTCGCCTCAACTAGTTCTTTTGAACTCAAAAATGTTGAACAAAGGATTTTTAAATCGGTCCCTCTTGAGTAGTTTATTGTTGAATTGTCTATTATCAGTTTTTTGACTGTACCAGTGTCCATTGGATAACATGAGGAAGAAATTCTTAATTCTTAACTGGGTCCAAATCATAACTAAAGATGTATTTAAGGTTTAAAAAGGTGCTTTACATATTGGATCCAAGAATGTAGCCTTAAACCCAGAAGCTAATTAACAAGCCGAAACAAAGGCACGCCATCTCAATTGAGAAAATGAGGCAAGCCTCACATGAAAAGCACAGACCACTGATAGAACCATGAATTTTGAACAGAAGCATCCACATAAGTTTTTTGGAAGTTATCTCTCACATTGAAACAAATTTCCAGTTACACCGTCCCCAAGAGAATAGCTTAGCTGGTTTAGCCTCTTACCTAAAAATAAGAGGTCAAAAGATTGATTTCTCTCCAGCCAATCTCGGAAAGTGAATTTCTTTAATTTCAATTTTTGTAGAGGAGTGGGACGGGTTTAGGGTGTGTGAAAATTTTTTTAAAAAAAGAAAAATCCAGTTGCACCCATTTCTAGGCCAAATTGGCCTTGGCCAGAAATGTCCCTCCTCATTCTTCCTATCCAACCCCTATCACCAGTTTGATATTCATGGAACCCATTGGCTATCATGCTCCATTGAGACTCCCAAAAGAAAACTAACATGCGGTCTTAAATCATATTACAAATAGCCCATATATTCCTAGACTTTGTCCTTCCATTAAGGGAATTATAACCCAGTGCAAGGCACCATTAACTTCAGTTATATTTTACAGACAAAAATCAACTAATTACACATTTCATATATGCAGCTTATGCACTAAGACAATTTTAGGAAATGCATTAATTGATTGTGGATTTGCAAACGAAGTTTCATAATATTTTGTTTGTAAATCTTAAAGAAGAAATTATAGATAATTTGCAAAAATGCGTAGCATAGAACATGCCAGAAAGCAAGACAAATTGTAATTACAGTTTAGAAGAAAATTTCATATCAAGTTGGATCGTCAAACCTCTTTAGAAGGGGCATTCTAGCAAATGCTCCAAAAGCAAATATGTATTTTAAGCACAGCTCTCCACTAGCTTTGGCAGCAGACGTATGGTACACAAGATCTTCAATAGGGAAAAACAACCATCAGACATCTACGGATGTTCGTGCTATACACAATCTATAAAATCTTACTATACCCGTTAACAATCGATACTCCTCTTCTGTCAATACGATTCCAAACAAATATGCACAAAATCTAGCACTTGTGTACCTACGTACAAGAACTGGAAACCAAGGGCCTAAACCTCTGCGCTAAGAATCATCAAAGTAAATGACAAAGTAATAAATTCAGGTAACTCAAAGCAATCTTATATTGAGAATGTTATATGATAGAAGATTTAAAATGCTATCTGAGGCACCAGACACTGATACAAGGAATGAAAAAGAAAAAAAAGAAGAGAGAAATTTTAACAATCATCTACTCTAGACAAACAGTAGCTTATACCCAACAGCCTATACTGCAGGAAGCATAGACCAGTCTAGTTGAATAAAATACTCCACCAGGCTATCTAATGTGAAAAAGGCAAGAAATTTGTATCCACTGCAAGCTCTGAGCATAGACTAGAAGAATGCACCAACTAGTGCTTGAAGGTAATTTATTGATCCTGTGCCAACAAAAGCTAGGAAAATGGGAAAAGAAAGAGAGAAATAAAAATAAATGAATGAAACGATAATCTGAAACTAGTGAAAGGAGAGATGAGCATTGCTAATGTTTCAGTACCATCACTACAAAATACCCAATTAAGGGTGAAAAGCAAGGACAGCTACACATATAAAAGCAAATATACCTTAGAAGTTTCTGAGGAGTAAAATTAGATTCCCACAAATGGTTCGAAATTGCTCCTTTCCACGTTGCCCTGAACTTGGTAAGCTACTCAGACTTGGCATCTGATTCTGATGAAAATCCAGCAGGTCCAACTAAAACCAAGTGGTGAACATGCTCAGGATGCTATGACAATTAAAATAGATGCCATATGAGGAAAAGTTGCCCCACATTAACTGTCGACATGGACAGGCAATCACCCCGAGAGCATATTTAACAGCAACATATCCTCCAACCGAATGCCCAAGTAAAATAAAGTTGCTGAGGATTTTGGCTTTGCGCCATTCCTCGAAGGAAACAGTAAACCATGCTTCGGTTTCTGCATTATCATACAGACCACATGTTAAATTATAGTACTTTATTTGTAGAAAACTAATTCATGATAATTGGCAGTAGAAAGAGATTCCAAGATCGGAGTTCCCCAACCAAGAGCCCCAGACTCCGGAAAAGAAACAACCCAGTCAACCCTGAGAATGCAGAGTGTAAACATTACTAACCTTCTGTGCTTTTGCATGTAAAATCAGGCCTGCTAGATTCACCCAACTGCACAAGTATTTAAGCTGTGAAACCATGATGATAGAAAAGCACTACATTCTACCGTTAAACAAGAACATGAGAATGCCTCTTGAAGAGCAAAATTGTCAGGGATTGACAATTTTGTCCTTTTTTTACATTATTTATAATTTATATTTTTGGGTATTATTGTAATTGAACTTAACCTAATTGCTTAATATAAATAGAATGTTAATTTTATGGTTGTAACTTTTGGTCTCATTAATAAAAAATTTTTTCAATTCTAGAATTTTTATCATTCTTAAAAAATTTCAAATATAAAAATTGATTGATTGATCAATTCTTTAATTTTATTTTATTTTTACTGCATCAACTTACAAAGTGAAATTTACATACATCAAGTATTGCGTTCAAGCCCATTTAATTATAACAAAAGACAATGTCGTGAGCTCGTTGTTTTAGGTGGATACATGCCAATACAAAATTTTAGAAACAAAAGAAAGAACAATCAACAGAAACCTGTTAAAACCTAAAAGCACAAATTTACCTTAAACACTCCCAAAATGAAATCGTCAAATGATTAATTATACCACAGTTGACATGCATGGATGTTGATGCAAATTCATCTTTCTAATTGTCTCCCAGCTGCATAATCCGTGGATGAAACGCATTTTGATTCCTTTGAACCCATCCTCTTAACCATTAATGAGGAATTATTAGAACCAGGACTAGAAATTTTCTCTTTTGAATCACTTTTTTGTACCTTGGCTTTCTCTTTTTCCATTCTGTTCATTTGCTCCTTATGCATCTGCAAAGCATCCAGGAGTTGCCATAGATGGATTGTTAATTTATCTGAATAAGCTATATAACTTTGATTTGTGTTAAATGACGAGCTTAATCTAACCTAAGGATGGATTCTTTCTTGGAGGGAAAACAATTCTTTCATTCATTGATTCTGTCTTCAGACAGGGACAAAGTTAAAGTGGGGAAATCTTGAATGGTCCATTTTGGTTGGACTACTATGCTGCCTTGCTAAATTTAGTTGTACAATATAGCCACCTGCGGAATTTCCCGAGTTCTCCTTGGCCTAATGAAAATAAGTACTGGATTTATGATACAATGGACGCTTTTAGGATATGTTTAATACTGAAATATTGTAGTCACATAATTATTATAATTGTATAACTACTATGAGATGAAAGCTAAAATTTGAAATATTAATTAAAAATAAGCGAATCTCATTAAAATTAGTGTTATTAAATATTTTTTACTACTTTACTTTTAAAATTAAGTAAAAATTTATAATACCAAAGATACTCTTAGTCTATTATAAAGTTGCAAGAAAGGAAATGGATTTGTCAATGGTTTTCTGTATCATAAGGAACAAATAGAACAGAGAAAAAGTGCAAAAATAGTTATAAATGAAAGTTATGAAAATTTTAATTTGTTAGTGATCCTCTATTTGACATGAGGTAAGCCCACAATAAATGTCATGTTTCTTTAGTTATTTACTTACCTCAAGTCATTTAATACTCTAATAATTATCTTAATATTTTTATATTTATAAATTAAATTTAAAACAATTATTATTATTATTATTATTATTATTAGCTAAAAATAGTTTATTAAATGAATTGTAGCCACAAATTTAAATAATTAAGTACCACAAATAGTTTGAAAAATATTATATTAATAGATTATATTTTGTAAGTATGTGTACTTACTATTATGAATATATATCCCTAAATTATTTTAGTTTTAACCATATTATTGAGTTTCTCACTCTTTAATAATTCAAAAAATATAATACTTGAATGAAAATTCATTATTTACTCAAAATTAAGATGTATTAAGCTCATTAAAACTTATATGAGTTAAAATTAATGACACTTATTTTACTAAATTTTAATTGCCAATAAATTAATTCAATGTATAATATATGCACTAAACTTTTTTACTTGAAATCTATAATTCAATTATTAAGATAAATTATTCAGTTTAGAAGTAAAAAATTACACTTTTATATTATGAAAATACCCAATTTATAAATAACTTCAAATTATTTTTATTTATAAAGAACTTGTAATTTTTATTTTTCTATGCTACTAAATAATTGTCTAGTACATAAATCATATTCTTTATAAATAAGGGAGAAATAATATAAGTTCAAATTATATAAAAATAAAATTTTATTAAATTAAAAATAATATTATTACATCATTTATTTTTCAAGGTATAAATAATAATGCTAGCTTTTAACAGTTATCAAGTCATGAAATGTTTAAATTTGTAAGGTTTGGACTCTTACTTTCTTTCATTTTCTATAGTTGTACAGGAGATGGAATTGTTGTTACCGGAACTTTGAGGCCAGCCTATACATGGAAAAGATTAACTACGCAAACAAGGATGTGAAAATTTTTTAATTAGCTGGATTCTGGGGGTCATTCTGTTGACCTTGTCTCCCTAATAAAGTTGTATCTATTACCATGTTGAAATTATTAATAAAGGATTTGAAATGCAATTTTGATTTGTTATACATGTTGAGCTTAACATATGTTGATTTATAAGAGCAACTTGAACGTGGGTGCCAAGCAATTCATTAGACTTTTCTTAATAAGTAATTATCCAATGATATTGATGGCTGGGTGGAATTATTTTAGATTTGACAAAATGGATTAAGTGGGCATTCAGAGTGGTCCAATTTTGGTTGGAATATTTTTGTTAACTTGGTGATCAAGTATTGCTGTTACTTAGATGGCATTATAAATTATAAGAATTCTGTGATAATCTAAACTTTTTAATTGACTTTTAAAAATATAATTAATAAATAAAAATAAATTTTAACTTCACATAACTGAAAATAATAAAAATCAAAACATTTTAAACAAATTCAATAAGTTTAAATTTAACATCTGATTTAAATTCTCACTTCTATGTAATCTTTTACACCATCATGCATTGACTATGGACTGGATTGGAATTCTGGATGCATATATATTTTCACAGGTTTTTCTTGCAGAATAAGCAATAAATAAAATATGCAATTAGCTGGAGTCAAGTTAGGCAGCATACAACTTCAGCTCACCGTTGAACCCACCAAAGAAAGTAAAAGTCGGTCATATCATCATATTTTCTAACCAGATTTTTATATATTTTTTAGGGGTGTTTAGAAGAAACTTCCCAGAAATTTGTGAAAAATTATACAAATCTATCCAGCAATATTTATATTATGTTCAATTAAGGCTAAGGGTCTGTTATTCAAAGAATTTTTAATAAGTTCTTAATTTATTTTAATTTATATTATGATTATTATTTTGTGAATTAATAATTCTAACAAGTAAATGATATTAATAAAAAAATAAAAATAAGATTATTTTATACAATATTTTTTATTAAAATAATTTATTAGTTAAAATTATTAACTCATAAACCAAAAAATATTAATATGAATAAAATTAAATTAAAAAATAGGGTTATTTTTAGATATTTTAATATATCAGGTTGGTCAATTAGCAGTCAAATAGATGAAAATACTGTAGTAAAAGAGATTTGTGTAAATTTTCACAAATTTTCTCTTTACCTATTATTTCCAAAAATAATAGGGGAGATTTTTGGAAATGTCCTTTGTAAGAAAAATATTACTGTATGAAATTGCTGTTCTTGCAGGGAGTTACCGACTATGCACAAGTAGAAAGTTGTATTAGATTTTTACTAACGATAAGACCATTTCCTAATTTATATTTATTGAATTTGAATGATTATTGGTGCCTTGGAAATTAAGGGCTCCTATATTATGCTTATCTAATAAGTTTTGGTCATACATGTATTTATTTAAAATTAATTATTTAAAAAATGATGAGTTTTGGTCATCATTCAAGTTTGAACACAAAACGACACCCAAAAAAAGATGCAGCATCTGAATCTTGATTGATAAGAGTCCTTATTCATGAATATATAACACCCTGGATAGTTGACAGTATTCACTAAGGAGATATTTTAAATTGAATAATGCATAAAATTTAGTGTTTCGATTCCAAAAAAAAAAAAAAAAAAAAATTCACACTATACAACATTTACAAAACCGCTACTGTTTCTTGATTTTGAACTAACCAAAATATTAAGGAAACTCTCTTTTTTCAATTATAACTGTTTTTGCTTTTTTTTTCTACATCTTTTTTTCTTTTCTTATGGAAAAGATACAGCTAGATTTGATAATTCTCACTTAATACTTGAGGAAAATAATTAAAGAACAGAAAAGAATACCAGAACTAGTCATATTACAACTGAGTTCCTGAAACACATATTGATGTAACACCTTAATGAACTAGCTTTTGGAATCCCATTTTTCATCAGCTTTCAGCTTTCGATCACTGTCAATGGCGGATGAAACCTTAGCCGAATGACCCTTCTTGGACCCCCAGAAGAAACATCCATTTGGGATTTCTTGTTCATCATCTTCAGCAGCAACCATACGTGCAGCATCAGCTTGTTTCTTCAGTTTTTCCTTGTGGATCGATCTCATGACATACGCTTCTACAAGACTGGTTCCTGCTGTACCAACTCCAGCCATTGATGTAATCTATACTTGATACAAGGTTTCAGAAGTATGCAAAGAATAATGTAGGTTTGAAGTTGAAGATTAGGTTTAAATTTATAGGGTTCTTTCTGGTGGTTTGGCCTGGCGGCCAAGTTATAAAATTTATTCGTATCATTCTGACTTTCTTTCATTTTCTTGGGCGGCAGAGAAGATGGAATTGTATTTACAGGAATAATGAGATCAGCCTATACGTGTAAAGGTGTCTGGGGTGGTGAATTACGTAAGCAAGGATGCGGAAATTTTATATTTAGTTGGATTGTGGCCCATTCAAGAAGTGCTGGATTCATAAACAATTGAACACCACTCATTCGGTTAACCTTGCCGTGTTAAGGTCCATCTATGATCACATTAAAATTTCTAAAAACTCAAGAATGATGAACGCATGCCTAATTTATATTGCCAGGTATCAAATTTGTATTTCCAAATTTGGCATCTTAAATAGGGTACTTTAAAATACAAAATGTCAATTATTGGGGTATATTTCATTGGTGTTCAATTTTTTTTAACAATTTTTTTATCCTAAAAGAAAGATTATGGAACATATTTTAAAAATGTATAAACATGGCACCTAAAGATTCTTGTGTACATAGGTTAATAAATATATAGTTTGTAGTTAAACTCCTTAATATTGATATTAATTAGGAATATATTTAGTATTGAGGTGTTATAACCACGTCCCTATTTTTAATTTTTATTCTACTATTATTGTTGTAAAAGAGAAGTTATATTAATTAAAGTAGCGATTTTTGTTAAAAATTAGTAATGACAAGAATTGATAATTTTATCCTTTTTTTATGTTATTTATGATTTATATTTTTGAGTATTATTATAATTGAACTTAACATAATTGCTTAGTATAAATAGAATATTAGTTTTAGGATTATAAATTTTGGCCTCATTAACAAAAATCTTTTTTAATTCTAAGATTTCTATCATTCTTGAAGGATTTTAAGTATAAGAATTGATTGGTTGATCAATTCTTTAGTTTTATTTTGTTTTTATTGCATCAATTTTGGTATCAGAGCCTTACTATTATCCTCAAACAATGGTCGATAATAGCGGTGATGAAAATAGCCAATTCCGTGATATAAATCAGAGGTTGAAGGCTTTGAAGGAGTTAAACCTTCATCAAAGCGTTTTAATAAACACCCTTTGCACAAACTTTACAGCATTAATAGACCATGTAACTGTGTTAGAGGTTAATCATAATGGAGCCATTAGAAGCCCTAAACTAAACACTCCGATTGAACAACTATTAGTTCACCGTGAGAATATTATAAATGTTAATGGTAATAATTTCGATGAGTATGAGTATTTGAATGAAGAATATAA
>JAWDEX010000003.1:2767669-2799892 GCA_035221805.1 Trichilia hirta | reverse complement strand
ATGTATTATTCGTTGTTTGATAAATAATAACTTTTCTAATTAATTTTTGTTAACTCAAAAGAATTATTTTATAGATATTTTACTACAGAGATTATGAAACAATTCATTTTGAAAGATAAATTTTTCTAAGAATTAATATAAAATCATATTATTTAATAATTTAAATAATTACAATATAATAAAATACAAAAGATTGGTTGCTTAACTTAAATTTTTTAATTTAAGTTCAAATACAAATTTTTAATTATTAATTTAATATAATTTAATAATTGAGATTGAAAATAAAAAAAATTACAATACTATAAATTCAACAATAATACTTATCATTAAATTGCGTATAAAAATATATATTTAATAATTAAATAAAAATAATATTAATTGATATAAATAATAATACAATCTAAAATACTAAAATATTAATTAATATAACAATGTACTAAATGTATTATTGTAATTTAGTACAATTAAATATAATATAATTTTAATATTTTAATATTATTGCATTATCATTAATTATTGGATATTTTATATTTTTTTTATTAATTCATAATATAAACTTAAGATCGTGATATTATTTTGATGACCTAATAACACTAGTAATAATAACATCTAATAATTAGGTTAACACTATTTAATCAATAATAATAAAAGCTAATAATAAATGTCTATAATAATTGATTGGACCACAAACAAACAGCAATCTTGTGTTACAACAAAGTTCCATCGAGCGGTCCAAAATTAAATGACAAATTATGTACTAAATAATCTATATACATGCATGTAAAAACTCCACAATCGCTCAACTCAGGTTGTTGACACGGGATAGAAGTAGTCGGACATGTGTAACTGAATGAGGTGATGTCAACTGCTTCTTTAGAGATGATCTCCACCCAAATATGCGCAAAATCCTACTACTAGTGTTACTAGCACAAAGCTACCCAATAATTCCAACAACCTTATATATCAAAATCTGCACAATAAAAATCAAATACGATAATAAAAGGGTAAATAATATAAATCGTTATATTACAATATGTTGATTTAAAGCATTGTACCTGAAAATTAAAGGAAAAACCTAATACATTATACTTGTTTTCGAGAATCTCATCTGCTGCAGTTACTCTAGCTAATTTCTCTTAATATAATACCACCTGGCCAGTCATCACAAAACTGAGGCCCTTATATGTGTATCGCCGTATAATGGATTCCTATGAATATGCATTAAACTTATCTAAGTTATCAATAATCTATAATATTCAAGTGTCTGCTTATACATATCCAGACCTCTCCAATAATATGCTATCAACAAGATAGTATATGGTCAACTTTACTGCATTTGTATCATCTATACTGCGAAAGTCCAACATCTCAAAAAGTTAATCTAACTCTCGTATAGTAAATGCAACACGATCACCGAAATATTTATTTAGCAATCGATCATTATCCCCCTCAAAAATTAAATAATATCTATATATCAAACTTGTGATAAGGCAAAACTCATATTTAGGAAATCTAAATTGCTATTTATGACCACCTTATAGAGCAATAGATGATAAACTAAATTGCCATTGAATTTGATATATTCTAAATCTAGAAAGGGACCTAAGCAGGTTTGTCTAAAAATTACAATTTGTCCTCCTGTTAACTTATATTGTATCCTCTCAATGTCCTTATAAAAAACAATGATGTCATGATCGCAAAAAAATAGTCTGATGTCGGTGTCCTAAGCCTGGTACTATCTATATATGAAACTGCAAAATATATAGTTTTAATTTTAATACATAACAAAAATAATAATAAGAATTGTCTAAATATAAAAATAATAACACTTCAAAAAACATAATAAGAAAATTTTTGCAATAATAGTACAACTATATAAATCTATTTATGAAAAAATTTATTATACTATTATCAAATTTCTATATGCATTATTTTTTCTTAAATATTGCATCACATATATTAACATATAACAATATTATAAGGGGTTCATTTATAGAAAATTTTATAAAATAAAAGAAGACGACATATATCACATCATGCTACATTCTCGCAATCAATATATTTCAAACTCTCAAAATTAATATAAATAATCTCATAAAAAGAGTAAAATTCACTCCCACAATTAAAATAAAATTACACTATCGAAATATACTTATACTCTCGAATTTTAACTCTCAAAATCTTTGTATTTCACGCTTTCGATATGGGTTTATTACAAACTCTCGAAATATATTCACTATTGCACTCAAATTCTATCATTTTTATTTTTGCAAATTTTTGAGTATTAAATTTTTTAAAAATAACTCTCGAAAATGGTTATATCTTCAACTCTTAAAAATTATTTTTAATTCTCGAAAACTAACTTATAACTCTCGAAATATTCAACAGAATCGTTATTTTCGAAATTTTCTCACAACAAACTCTAACCCTGTTAAAGCATATTTCGAGAGTGACCGTTCAAATTCAGCGATAATTTTTAGTCCAAAAAATACTATTTTTAATCATAAAACACGCATATTTTTAATTTTATACATTTCAATTAATACGAAATCAACCAATTTCAATCAATACCACTATAACATAGTTAAATAATTTTAAACTAATAGAAAAATAAATAATATTTTCAAACACTCCAAATAAATGTCTTGATAGTTATTACAACAATGCCGAATTTAAGAGTGAATGTTGTTAACAAATCTGAATTTTTTACAATGGTTTTAAGTTTGAGAGTTAAAATTGAGTAAAATAAAAAGTGAAAAAATAAGAAGTTTAATCTAACTTAAAATAAATAAGAATAGATTGATTTTAAAAATAATTAATATTTGATTAAATATAAAAATAATATTTTAATAAAATTAAATTTAAAATTAATTATTTTATAAAAGTTAAATATATATATATTTTTTTGTCTTTTATTTTTTACCCAAACAATTAATTTTGTCTTTCTCTTTCTTCGCCTGTCTGGCTCTGACTTGCATTGGTAGGTAGTTGATTTGGGGTCATTATTATCAGTAAAATATTCGAAACATTTAAATAAGCACTTACAAATTACCTTTAAAAAAATAATTCTATGAAATTTTGATAAATAAACATTTAATAAATAATTTTATTTAAATAATAAAAATTTTTAATTTTATATCAGGTTAATATAGTAAATTAATAATTTCAGTTAACATATGAGATAATAAGTTTTTTTAAAAAAATTTAAAGTACAATAAATAATTTATTTAATAATTTATATTTTTTAATTCAATTATATATATGTATAAAATTAATTATATTTTCTTCTCACTTAAAACAACTCATTCTTAATTTTTTATAATACTTATATTATATTTAATATATATTATTTTAAAATATATACAAATATAAAATCTAAGAATACATTACAGTTAATATATAAGAATATATATATTTAAAATCCAAGAATCAAGCCGTTCATTATCTATAAACATTATCTTATACAATATAATTATTAAATTTTATATCTTATACGAATATCTTAATTTTTTTTATATTTTAAATATTAAATTTTAAGAGTTATAATTATTATACACACATATATATCTACACTATTTTTTCAGTTATATATATATATATATATATATATATACACGCGCGCGCGTACGCACTAATTTTTTAGTTTTATATATATGCATATTAATTTTAACTTTTTAAATTTAATAAATAATTATTTATTTACCTATTAATTAATAACTACTCTAAAATAATAATTCTTGTAAGTCTTTATAATATTATTTTATAAAAATTTTATTGTAAAATAATACTAAGAGGCCCTTTTCTCATCAATTTGACACGACTTAGAATTAACAAATAAGTTCTACACCCACTTCTTCTTTTCTTCTTTTTTTCTTTTTTTTTTTCTTTTTCATGTTCGGTAGAATTTCTGTGAGTTTTATATTTCTTCGAAGAAATACATAAAGTATCAATTTATATCAAATAGGTCCACATCCTTTATCAATGATCCAAAGGCCAAACTACTCCTATAAGATTCGTTTGGTATCCCTAGAGAAGAGAAGGATAACTTAGCCTATAATTTTAAGATAAATGAATAAAATTCAAGTGGATCTCATACTATTTATCTCAAATTTTATTTTATTTTCGCATAATTGGGATAAAATTATTTTAATTTCAAATCGTTTCTCCAAAAGGACCAAAGTAGGTTATAAGCCCAAAGAGGCCATCGCCCGGTTTATCTCTTATTCTTACTAATCAGATTCTCCATCAAGTAAGCCCAACCAGCCTAGAAGGTAGGGCAATATATTATGAAAGCGCAGCGTACACCGTCAGGACAACTATGTTTCACACAGTGAGAAGCCTGCAGTTGCATTTGGGCTTATGAAACTTCCACTTGGTGCCACGATTAGGGCCTCAAAGAATCATAGGATTTGCAGTGACTGTCATAATGCGTTCAAGTTCATGTCGAAAGTGGCAGGGAAAGAGAGAGTTGTGAGAGATGGAAATAATTTCACCATTTTAGAAATGGGGAATGCTCATTTGATGATTACTGTTAGGCACAACTTCTATTTTTCTTCAGAGTTGACACTCCACATCATCGTGCATACATTTTTTTCCTACATTCAGACAATAGAAGAATATTAACGAGACTTTACGGTACCTACCGAGGATGAAACCAAAGGATATTTAGAATATATGCATACGCTAAACAAACTAATTGACTGCATCTTTAGATCGATAAAATCTGACACCAACAACATTTGTTCAATTCAGAAGTGTTAATTGATTCATTTATTTATATTTGGTCTCTAAGATCAAATTCTTACCCCATTGAACAATTGTATTTTTATGTCACGATTATATGATCACATATTATAGAATGTTTTCTACTTGTTTGATGCCAATACAATAGAGAAAAAAAAAAAAAATTATGGATCAATTTATTCCATACAACGGACATATAATCCAACCAATATGATCAATTTATCTTTTTTTTGCTAATTGATAAAATATTTTTCTTAATATAAGATATTTAAATTTTTAAAATTTAGTTAAAAAATATTTTAGTCTAAAAAAATATAAATCTTTTTTTATGTTAAACACTTTTCGATATTTTGTTATAAAAATTAATTTCTACTATTGACAGATTGGAGAATTTAAAATTTAATAATATCAACGATAATGATGAGAATTAAATTAATTACACTGAAAAATGTCTAAAAATAAATATTTATAATTTACATTATGAGCCCTGCTCGCAGTCATGTTGAGCAATTAAGAAATACTCTCTTTTTTGCAAACTGTGCTGAAGAGGTGACTATCAACGCACAGGTCAATGTGGTAAGGCATTGGTTAAGCAACTACAAATAGAGTTGGCTAAACTGGAGTCCGAGATGAAGAGCATAGAATCAACTTCTTCGAAAAGTGATTCTCTTAAATTGCTGAAAGAGAAAGAATTAGTTATTGAAAAGATGGATAGAGAGATAAGAGAATTGACCAGACAATGTGATATTACTCAATCGCGAGTTGAGGATTTGCTACAATCAATTGGAGAAGATTAAACCTCAAGATTAAGTCAATGTTCAGAAGTAGAATCAGTAGATATATCCAATTCTCTTTGTTCAGATATAGTATGTGGAACACCCGACATACATGAAAATGTTTGCAGTACTCCTAAATTTCTTGGGCTTACTGTTGAACCTGAAGACAATTTCTTCTGAGTAACAGTAGTCCAAAATTTGTCGGACTTGATCCATATCATGGACGGGATGACATCGCTCACAAAAGTAGGGTAGAATCTGAAGGTTCCTGAAAGGAAGGGAAATTATCTACGATTGAAGCCATAGATGAGTCTCCAGTATTTTACCCAGAAGAATTAAGCACTAAGAAAACAACAGAAGACGATGTCTTGCTACCTGATACTGAAGAAAAGAAATTATCCGTGTCAGAAGCCATGGATGCGGCTGCAGTATCATCGCCGGGATTTAAGAAGACAACTGAAGATGATGTCTTGTTATCTCGCCCTGAAGAAGGAAAATTGCCTATGGCAGGAGCTGCTGCTGAAGTTGCAGTATCATCTTCCCCCTTGAAGAAAGATAAAAGAGTCAGACCCCATTGCTACAGATGATACTTACAATACTTGGAAGAAAAATATTCAGGAACTGCAAAAAACAATCAGCTATCACAAAAGTTTGTCCCTATTGGAACAATCTCCTGGTTCCTGTGAAAATGTTTCGACGGGTAAGTGCTCAAAAAAGAGCAGAAGCGCAAGCTGCAAAGCAGCTCTCGTGACAATACCAGCTTGCCCACCACTTCAGAAGCCAATATACAATGAAAATACACCAATTACCTGGTCTAACAGAAATAATGTCTCTGCAAGGCCCGGTGTCTTCCATGGAAAACTTTCTGATTCAAAGTACAATACCAAGATTAGAAATCTTTCTTGAAAAGATCCTCAAACTTCTATTGGCGCTACTTCCATGGAATCACAAAGCATTAAAGAGTCTGATCTAGAAGATACTAGTACCATTTACGATCGCAGCGAGAATACATCTTCTATTTGGTTTGAGAAGGCCGTACATTCACCAACTACTGGATCTGAAACCAATTTTCCTGAGAGAGCAGCCACAAGACTTTCTGAATTGCATTACAGTTCTGAGTTTGGAAGATTTTTCGCAAACGATTATGAAATTTCAACTAGTAGTACTTCACTTGAATCACGAAGCATCAAAGAGTCGGATACAGAAGCGGATCCACCAATTTTCAGGACAGAATGAAATGGCGAGACTTCAGTCTCCTGGAAAATTTGGCAAGAACTACCATCACGTCCCGCACCTGTCTCTTCTCTATTTGCATTGAATACTCATTTGACTGTTTTGATAGTCCAGCAAGTAATTTCTTGTTGGTTAGCACATAGCTGCATATGTCGTTTATATTTAGATGCCTTGTCTTTTTTTCGATCCAACTAATCTTTTTCACATCCAGTCATAAAACATAAGCACAAGCATTATAAAAAACTATTTATTCATGGAGATAAATAATTTTGCTCCGGGATCTGAGAGGCAGTTGTTGGAATTCACATTCTTGAAGGCAAAACCAGCGCGATACGTTTTTCAAACACACGAGAACATTGAAACAAGCTAGATAGTGCTGCAGAGAGAGTAATGTACCATGGGTTTTTAAATTTTATGTTTTGTTAGGTTCAGGAAACAGGAACTGATGCTGAAACCGAAGGATCTATAAAGACAGTAAAGGATGATGAAAAAGCAAAGAATGCTGTTCAAACACTTTTCAATTGGCCTGTACAATTTGAAAGACAGCGGAGAGATATCATTGAACTTTGAGATGCATGAACTTATTTCCTCCTGCTCTTCAAAGGTGATCCTTCGGATTCTGTGAACTTGGAGGTGGAGCTCCGAAGGTTTTCATTTCTAAAGGGCGGTAATATCACAAAAGAGAGTTTAAATTCGAGGTATTGTGTTACAAGCTCCAACTTTCATTTGGGTTTTTATCTTGTGTACATTGGTTACCAAAATCTTCAAAGCTTTTGTTGTCTAGTCACTTTGGGGATCAAGAATGTTTTTGTGCGTGTGTGTGTGTATTCATGAAATTTTTTAAATTGCTTTTGATTGGACAGCTTGGAGAGTCTCTACCGAGAGGGAAATGTTGGGCAAGCAATTGCATCAGAAGTTTTCAAGGAAAGAAAGAGGAGAGCTTTACAGACAGTTAGGGATTGCATTAAGCACGAAGCAGAGGAGTCTACGGTCAGCACGCCGTGTTGGTCCAGCGACAAAAATAAACCATTTAAATGAAAGTGCCGCTCTAGGTGCCAAATTGGTGGGCTTTGTACAATCAGGCCTAGCTCCCAAGGAGATTTTTGGACTCAGTTCTCACGATCCAACAGCCGAAAATCATTCAGCAGGAGACGCAGCAGGCCATTTTACTTTAAGCCAGCCATTAGTGATATATTAACTTGTACATTTGGCACATCCATCTTCCCGATTTTAATCATACAGTTGCAAGTCATATTTCACTTCTTGGGAGGCTTATGACTGACCTTAGTTACAAAGCTCCATGTATATTATTCTATATTTGAATGGAATAACTTTGGTTATTGCTAGTTCAACGCCGGATGCTCAATGATATAAACAAGGTTGTAATAAAAACACAGATAGAATCACCAAACTGTTAAAATGCTGTACATCATTTGTAAATAATTTTAGATCCTTCAGTAATTCTCCAACCTGACTTTGTACAGGTCAGTTCGTATCTCGTGGTGTAGGTCGTGATGTTTTTGTCACTGTTCTCTGGATGAACTGAATCTGTGAGGCTGGCAGACTCTTCTACAGTTGCTTCCACCCACGCACGCTGCCCATCTTGAGAAAGAGTCACACTGTCAATGGTCAGATTCACTAGAGTATAATCATATATCCAACCAAGTTGAGCAATTTCAGCCGCACGATCCGTCCATATCTTTAACATCTGACCATCCAAAACCTGGCAGTTTCATTGTGTTGAGAAAATTCTTCAATATAGCAGCTATTAATAAAAGTATTCCTTCGGTGTCGTGGAAAATTCTTCAATGCAGTGGCAATTAACAAAAGTGTTCAAGAACAATTATATATTTGTTACTGCTATAGGTAATTAGTCAAACAAAAAAATACATAAAGTTATCCATAAACCGGGTAACCCACGGGTAGAAAATCACTAAAAACAATAGTGTAGTTTGCAGAAGTGAAATCCAGACACAGACCATACTTGCAGAATCCAGTGATGGAATCATTATAAGACAAAGACTACGGGCACCACCACTATTTTCGTTTAGACAAAAGTTGAAAAATTAGACAAAAATTGAAAAATTAAATTGCGCACGTCTCTACTTTGAGCATAAAAGAAATTGCAAAATGTGCATATCCTGTCAAAAGTGGCCAAAATTGAGTACAATGATTCCACCTAGAAATGTATCTTACTCAAACATCAAACCAAAGAATCCTTTAGGCAATCATCATTTCCATTTAAATTTATCTTGTTTGAGGAAACTTAAAATTACTGGAACCTGGGAATATAACTTCTTACATCCAAGTCACAAAACAATGTCAGATATATTCAAGAATTGTCAATCCATTTGGTTGGAAGGTGTCATGCTAGGAGGAAACAATTTTCTTCCAAACACCATAGAACAAAAAAGTAAACAACTGACAATTCTTACCTCTGGCAATTTTCCTAGGGAATGATCAGGCCCCAAAGCCTGAGATTTGATATTCTGCCACTTGCGAACTATACCTTCTGCAAACCTAGCATCCATTCTGGGCAATTCCTCCCCTGCCTTTTCATCTACCAAGGACATACAGTTAATAAAAACAAACTAATAATTTCATGATGATAAAATTCCAGATCCAACGTGAGGAAATGATTTTGCTTCCTCAATCCTTTTGATTAATCAAGATCAGTTATCTAAGGTCTTTGGCCCAACATCATTAAACTAACACAATGTCCAAAGAAACGGAACCATTTTAAAAGCAAATAAACAACTCAAAAGACTTTTTCTGAATGACACAATGAAGATTTCAAGCAGACACTGGATATTCTCACATCATTAGCCGAAGAAAAGACGCTTCATAGAAAATATGGATTGAAATACTTCTAGAAAAAAGATTTCATGTAATGGACTCCAAGAAATCCCAATTAAGCGTTATTTTGATGGTTTATCCACTACATGTCATTGAATCTTACCCATACCAATGACATCAGATGTCTTGGCCAAACCAACTTCTTTCGGTAGAAGAGATGTGATGTTCCTAGGACGCAAATACTTCAAGCCAACTAAAGTCACCAATCCAATTGCCACACCAGCACACAAAATCTTCACACTAGCATCTTTTATTTCTTCTGTAATTGATTGTTCCTTGTCTGTTCCATAAGAATTACTTGTTTCGTAAGTATCAGAGGGAAAAGTAAAGTCAAATTGATCGGATGTTGGAGGTTCTACAGTTTCTAGAGAAGGAATAGAATCCTTTCTCTCTCCCTCTTCTTGATATTTTGCACTCTTGTCCCTGTGACCGAGAGGAAAAACCTTCTGCAATGCTTGAATTGCACTGGCCTTAACATGATCCAGAACGGCAGTAGCCTCAGTAGCCCCAACCCTAACTATAGCAGCTGCTGCTGCTAAGGGTGAACTACCATTTCCCTCCAGCCTTTCTAAATATCTCAGGACAGTAGGATCATCATAGTAATCACCAAGCTTGAACTGTATATCGTTAGTGTCCCTGAATCTAGGAAACACCACCTCTGCCAACCATGTCTCCAACAGCTTGCAAAGCCCAGGAAGATCATTGTCATCATCATCCCTTGAATTTTCCAAGACAAATTCTACAATGGATGGATTTCTGTATAGTGACTTGTCACTATCTAAGCCCAACCATAAACGACACTCATCAAGCTTGCCCACAAGCAGTGAACATAGTCCCCTTTCCAATGCAAAATCTACCTCATGATTGTCTGAGGAGATATAGATAGAGCCAGGGTCCCGTAAAGCTGTTACCTTATTGAGCTGAAGGTTCTTGAACATGTTATCAGCATCTGAGATGAGATGAGGCTGCTTACCCACAAAGGCTTGGGCAACAAGTGCAAGTGCTGCTCCATAAGCTTCAAAAGTTTCAGCTGGGATGTCATTCGGAGTGGCAACAAATAGTTTAACCTTTCAAGGGGAAAAAACACATTTCAAATTTGAAAGAAAAGGAACCAAGAAATTTAGATAATTAACCACCATACATGAATTTGGGAAAAAATGATTGGCAAATATATAACAACAAATTGGGTTTCACAAGGAAAATCCAATATTCTACCTGCTCAGCAGATGTCATACGCAGAAAAGCGTCATTCATGAAATGTTCACGAGTGAATCCCCCAGCAATAGCAGGTGCTCCCCCTCCACCAACAGCCCATAGTATGTTGCACGCACCTTGAAGACCTTCCTCTCTTCTTGCCCGATACTCATCACCAAGGGGTAAGCCTAGAAGTTCCAGAATATAGCGTGGATTGATCTCCTCCAAAGTCTCATCAATCTGTGCCTGTAAATCTGGTGCAAGACTACTAGCCCCTTCCTCCTACATAACAAAGCCAAGCACGTGTAAACAATGGCAGCAACTAGGGTGAGCTCTAGCCATAAAAGCCACCTGCCCAACCCAATGTAATGTGTCTTGCTTGCCATGATTGTGTCTTTATATCACTTCAACATCACATGATACTACAAAAGAATTCAAGAGAAGTGAAAATAATTTCCCAATCCTTCGATTATATAGACAACTATAATGCGACACTCTCTACAAAAAAATAAAAAAACAAAAAAATACATGCTTTTGGAGATACAACTCTTTGATTATAACTCTCTTATCTAAATGCAAGGGGGAAAAAATTGCTCAATCTTGGGGAAAGCATAAGTCGTAATACCTGCAATAACTTCAAAGCCCTTTCAAGCACCTCACAACCCCCAATGAAATCAGGTGGATTCCATGCCATGGCATCCCTGGACATGTCTACATAAGCAAGTGCCATTGCCAAGACAACATCTTGCTTGTAAGGCTTGGGAAGTCTCTCTCTCAACAGACTCTCTCCGATTGTAAGCACCACCTCCGTCTGACCTGCTTCTTGCAGCACACACAATGCTCCAGGAACCTTCAAGATTCAAATAAAACTAATACTATTAACTCAACCATCATCCACAAAACAAATGAAAGAAATTACCTTGTCCCATGGTACTTCCGTGATGATTGTATTGTCTTGGTCCTCAACGAGACCTCGATTGTATTCTCTTCTTGAACTAGTATTAGCAAGTGTTTCACAAGCAGCTTGAAGAATCTGTCTACGGCTGATCAATGCATCTGCGGTAAACCCGTACTGAGGCGGTTTAGAAACCCTAGCTTCATACGCTCTCCTTATACCATCGCCTAAAAAATGAGTCTCCGCTCCCAAAACCTTTAGAATTCATAACATAATTATCTCGTGGATAACCAATTTCAAATTCAATTATGTATTTTACTATACTAACTTACCCGGTAGAAATCAATGGGGATTGACACGTGGCGGTCTGTGGGAGGGGTCGAGGGCGGGGGAGCGAGAGTAACGGTGGTTGAAGAAAGAGGGGAATGTTCAGTAGTGGTGACTTGGAAGTCAGCGAGGAGGCGATCGGCCCATTTACTGGCTGAGCATAAGGTGGAGGGATTGAATTTCGATGGCCGTCTTTTAGAGAGAGGAGCTGGAACGAGCAATGGACTCCCAAGACGAAAATCAATGTGTCTCGAGGCTTGCATTTGCGGTTTGTCTGTGCTTAAACCCTTGCACTCTCTTGGACTGAGTAACTGTTTATTGTGGGTTTGCGGAGTGGACGAAAAGCTGATTTTCATATTCCAAAGTTTATTAAATGATTCTATTTATACTAAACTAACATCTCTAATCCCTAATTTTACCAGGACTGGCATGGAGGTATTATTGTGTAAATCTATTCATACGAAATACTGAGTGTAACACATTTGTTATATCACTTTAATTTTATAAATTTTATTACATATTCTTAATACAATAAAATATTTTAAATTATTCATAAATATTTTTAGTTTAAAATATCGAATTTTTATTAATTTCAAACTATAAAATTGAGATTTTAACTTGTAAGTAACATATTTAAAATTTTTTTGTGTTAAAAAAATATAATTAAATTTTATGATAATATTTCAATTGTTGTAATCATACCTAAATTTTTTTTAATATAAAACAGTGCTATTTATATTAAAATTTATTCTAAAAGTATATCTTAAATGACGTAGCAAACTTTTATAATTTTCAAAATTATTTATTATATTTTTTAATCTTTTAAGAAATACGTGCCATATTATTTTGTATATTAAAATTTGTAAAATAAATATATCTCTAATATTATTCTATACATATCACAAATAGAATATTTACTGATGAATAATGCTCAGGTACTAAATTTTATTCAAAATTTAATATTTCAAGCAATACAACATTCATCAACTGAGCAATATATTTTATAATTTTTTACAAAATCTTATTGATAAACATTTAAACATGATAAAATATTAACAAAAAATTATTTTATAATAATTTAATTTTTATTTAAAAATTATGTAATTCGTAAAATATAAAAATATTATTTTATTTTAAATTATGGTATTTTTGATATTATATAAATTAATTTAATATGGGCATTTGTCAATTAAATGGAGTGCTAAAAGAAATGAAGGGAGGATAACAATATCACCACCCATTTTTAAACCTTTCCTTCAGAGTTCAAACTTGGGCCTTAATTTGTTTCCGGGGGTTACTTGGGCTTGGTGGTTTCTCTGTTTCATTTGGGTTAGGACTTTCATTGTTCACTAGGCCGACAAAACAAGTTATGCTACTCCAGAAAAAATCTAAATCATATAGTAGTTATGACAGTGATTAATGATCCAACACCAACCCATCGTAAGTTTGATTTTTTATAAATATAGTCACTGCTGCAATCTGGTCCTTAAGAGACTTTCAAATGATTATTGACAATCTAACATCATGAGAGTTACACAAATTAATAATAAAGAACGCAAGATAAAAAATATGCCCTTGGGACTTTTCCTTTTACAATGATGTCTCCATGAGAACCCACTAGCTCAAAAGGGCAGATTATTGAGGTTTACAATTAAAGAAAAAGTTGCTGCGGCAAAAGTTCCAAGCCAATTGCATGTTGCTTGTTAATTTGTTATGCATTAATACTTACAATTTGGGTGTTAAAACTGGAGTTTGATGCATTAATACATACAATTTATGCATCAATTTTGTATTTTGATTTTTAGAGTCGAATAGATTCTGCGATTATGCCTAGAATGAAGCTAAACAACTCAATTGGGGGAAACAAATGTATGGAGCTGACTAGTTACCCTGCAATAAAATCATATAATCTTTAAATGGCGGAGTCGAATTGGTCGTAAGATTCATTTTCCAACTCAGTTGGATGATTCTAACGTCTAATTTTTATCAAATATCCGCACATTCCATGTTCAAAAAAGCATTAGTTTCTTTTATTGTTGCGCTGTAATACATTATATTTTCTTTTTATCAAACGTTGTAAATAGATTGTTGGAAAGATCGTGATGTTGCTTTCCCATTCCATGTGCTGCATCAGCAGTTCAGTACCCAGTTCATTTCCTATTGAAAGACGAGTAGCACAACGTAGCAAATTTAATATTGTCATGTAATCTAGCAAGGGATGACTTGGCATATTTACATTGTAGCTGAATCAGTAAGTGGCCAAATCACAGCAATGAACAACGAGGGTGACAATATGAAGAAAAGGCCCTCGTGATAAGAGATATCACAAGATTTAATGATTCTTCCTTATTGACGAACAGGAAAGGCTAAGGTACAATTAAATGTATCGTACACTTTTTAATTTTTTTTATAATTTTTAACTAATTAAATAAACAGCTTAGACTAAAAAAATAGAAAGGTAAGAGTTGAAAATGATAAAGGTAGTTTTAAAAAATATGAAGGGAGTGTACTGTATACTTACATATATGGCAGCATAACTCAATTAAGAACTTGAAAAAGTTCCAATCGTTTTTACTCGAGAAAAGACCGTAGACCTTTTGGGGAAGTGAGAACGAAACCATATTATACAGTTGAAAGGAAAAAAGATAGAGAGAGAAGGGAAAAGAGGAACAAAAACAGGAACTTCTGGCGCAACAAATGGCGTCGTTTCTGTCATACACTCAGAAGCTTTCCACTCATCTTCTGTGTTCTTACTGCTAACATACGCTCCTCCTCAAACCCCACAACTTCTCTCTTAACAACCTTTCCATTTTTCCTCCATTCTTAACCCTTCACCCACACTACCCATCACCAGAAATCTTCAATGGCAACAGCAACGGTTATATTTTTCTTCACGGTGACCTACTTCACTACTACATTGTTAGCTTACAGTCGAAAAGACGTTGTCTTCTTATCGGAAGTGGAGGCTTTAACCTTCTTTAAGCTTAATCTGAAGGACCCACTTGGTGCTCTTGACGGCTGGCAATCGTCGACGCCATTTGCTCCCTGTGACTGGCGCGGCATTGTGTGTTACAACAACAGAGTACGCGAGCTACGGTTGCCACGTCTCCAACTCACTGGCCGACTCACCGAAAAATTAGCCAACTTACGCGAGCTTCGGAAGTTAAGTCTTCACTCTAACAACTTTAATGGCTCTGTACCTGCTTCTCTCTCTCAATGCTCACTATTACGTGCTATTTACTTGCAATACAATTCATTCTCGGGTAGCCTACCGCCGTCCATTTTTAACCTTACAAATCTCCAAGTCCTCAGTGTAGCTCATAATTTCCTATCGGGAAAAATATCTGGAGATATTTCGAGCACTCTCCGGTATCTCGATTTATCCTCAAATGCGTTTACTGGCGAGATGCCAGGAAATTTCTCGTCAAAATCTAAACTTCAACTCATTAATTTGTCATATAATTCTTTTTCCGGTGGTGTTCCAGCGAGCGTTGGTCAACTTCAAGAGCTTGAGTATTTGTGGCTGGACTCTAATCACCTCTACGGAACTCTTCCGTCAGCTATATCAAACTGTTCTTCGCTTATACATTTAAGCGCTGAAGATAACGGGCTTAAAGGTTTAGTTCCGGGCACCATTGGAGCGATTTCAACGCTTCAAGTACTGTCTTTATCGCGAAATGAGCTCTCGGGTATGGTTCCTGTTAGTGTTTTGTGTAATGTTTGGGGAAATTTTTCTTCTTTGAGGATTATTCGGTTGGGATTTAATGCGTTCACGGGTGTTTTTAAGCCGCCAAACGGAAGGTGTGTTAGTGTTTTAGAGGTTTTGGATCTTCAAAATAATAGCATAAGTGGCGCGTTTCCATCTTGGTTGACTAATGTGACTACCCTTCGAGTCCTGGATCTTTCTGGAAACTTCTTTTCGGGTAATTTACCGGTTGGTGTTGGAAATCTTGTCAAGTTGGAGGAGTTAAGAGTGGCCAATAATTCTCTGCATGGGGTAGTTCCTATTGAGATTGCCAAATGCAGTTTATTACAAGTATTTGATCTCGAAGGGAATCGGTTCTCCGGTCAAATTCCAGCTTTTTTGGGTGGACTTAGGAGCTTGAAAACTGTATCTTTGGGAAGGAATATGTTTTCCGATTCCATTCCGTTGAGTTTTGGTAATCTTTCTCAGCTTGAAACGTTGAATTTGAGCGAAAATGACATCAGGGGAAATATACCGGAGGAGATAACGAGGTTGAGTAATTTGACTACTTTGAACCTCAGTTATAACAAATTTTCTGGAAACGTCCCTTATAATGTAGGAGACTTGAAGGGTTTGCTGGTTCTTAATCTGAGCGCTTCTGGGTTTTCAGGAAAGATTCCAGAGAGCATAGGGAGTTTGATGAAACTGACGACTTTGGATCTTAGTAAGCAAAATTTGTCTGGTGAGTTGCCTATTGAGCTTTTTGGGTTGCCAAGTTTACAAGTTGTAAGTCTTGAAGAGAACAAGTTATCTGGGGATGTTCCTGAAGGTTTTAGCAGTATACTTAGTCTAAAGTACCTAAACCTCAGCAATAATGCCTTTGCTGGTGAGGTTCCTGCAACTTACGGATTTCTTCAGTTCTTAGTTTTTCTGTCCTTGTCCCACAACGGAATTTCTGGTATGATCCCAGCAGAGCTTGGCAATTGTTCAGTTCTTGAAGTGCTTGAGTTTCGTTCAAATCATTTGACTGGCAGTATTCCAGTCGATATCTCTCACTTATCTCGCATGAAGAAGCTTGATTTGGGTCAGAATAAATTATCTGGTGAAATCCCAAAAGAGATTTCTAACTGTTCTTCTCTTGTTTCTTTGTTGTTGGATGTGAATCACCTATCAGGCCACATTCCAGAATCATTGTCAAAGTTGTCAAACCTTAAGACATTGAATCTTTCCACTAATCGATTGAGTGGAAATATTCCTGCAACTCTTTCACTCATATCACACTTGAAGTATTTAAATTTGTCTAGGAACAACCTTAAAGGTGAGATTCCAAAATTGTTAGGTTTTCGATTCAATGATCCTTCTGTGTTTGCTATGAATCGTGAACTATGTGGTAAGCCATTGGATAGAGAATGTGAGAACGTAAAGCAGAGAAGAAGGAAGAAGCTGATTATACTGATCTGTGTGGCTGGGGCTGGGGCTTGTTTTCTGGCATTGTGCTGTTGTGGATATATATACAGCCTCGTACGCTGGCGCAAGAAGCTTAGAGGTTGGGCTACTGGAGAGAAGAAACGAAGCCCTTCTCATGGTAGCTCAGGAGCTGCAAGGGGCCGTGGAAGTGGAGAAAATGGAGGACCAAAACTTGTAATGTTCAATAACAAGATATCATATGCAGAGACATTGGAAGCAACACGGCAATTTGACGAGGAAAATGTATTAAGCAGGGGAAGATATGGTCTGATATTCAAAGCTTCATATCAAGATGGAATGGTTCTCTCAATCCGCAGGCTTCCAGATGGATCCATTGATGAAAACACATTCCGCAAAGAAGCTGAATCATTAGGCAAGGTGAAGCATCGTAATCTAACAGTTTTACGTGGTTACTATGCAGGACCACCTGATGTAAGGCTGCTTGTTTATGACTACATGCCGAATGGAAACTTAGCCACTCTTCTTCAAGAAGCTTCTCATCAAGATGGACATGTGCTAAACTGGCCAATGCGCCACCTCATTGCACTTGGCATTGCTCGAGGACTGTCTTTCTTACATTCGCTGGATATGGTTCATGGGGATGTCAAGCCACAGAATGTCCTTTTTGATGCTGATTTCGAAGCTCATTTATCAGAATTTGGGCTAGAACGTTTAACCATAGCAACCCCAGCTGAGGCATCATCATCTTCCACCCCAATTGGTTCTTTAGGCTATGTATCGCCTGAAGCTGTGTTAACTGGTCAAGCAACAAAAGAAGCTGATGTGTACAGCTTTGGGATTGTATTGTTAGAGATACTAACAGGCAGGAAACCGGTAATGTTTACACAAGATGAAGATATAGTAAAGTGGGTGAAGAAGCAATTGCAAAGAGGTCAAATTTCAGAATTGCTGGAGCCCGGGTTACTTGACTTAGACCCTGAGTCATATGAGTGGGAAGAATTCTTGTTAGGCGTTAAAGTAGGGCTTCTTTGTACAGCTCCTGACCCACTTGATAGACCCTCCATGGCAGACATTGTTTTCATGCTTGAAGGTTGCAGGGTAGGCCCAGATGTACCATCTTCAGCTGGTCCCACTTCACTTCCTTCTCCAATGTGAAAATTTTCGTTGTAATTTAGTACAGAATTACTTCTATCATTCCTATAAAGAAGTCATTCTTGGGCATTAATTTTTTGTTGTTCTTGAGATATGTATGTGATATATATATCATTCCTTTTTCAATGCTAGCATTTTTTCTCTTTAAGATTGGTTCTTGACACTCCATTCCCCCTTCTGAGCAACTAACTATATGGCTTTGACCCGACGGCGCCGTTGAAGAAACTGAGCGAGGTGGGTTCCGCAAAATTATCAATTACATTGCAATGTTTACGTGGGTAATGGGCCATTAAAATGAAAAGCCCGCTCCCGCCAAATATAAAATTACAACTATTAGATAGCCACGTGCCAAATGGTGAATGGAGTGGAAAGTAGCCGTTAATGGAAGTGCGTTTATCGGAAAAAGAGAGATGGCGTCAGGATCCGTGAATGGGTTCGGCTGTATTCTGGCAATTTAAAGACAAATTCAAGCCGAGCCCTTAGATTCTTTTGGGTCCTTTTGCCACGTAGGATTAACTCAATGTTGACCAGCACGTGGTCCCTGAGTTGTCTCAAAATACTGTTACTTGTGAAGCAATAATTTGGTGGCACGGCAGTTGCATGATTCCGGGTTTGAGGTCCCCCTTGATCAGCCCATCGTGTTTCAGTTCTGTAGTAATTGCTCAGTAAGTTTGGCAGGGTGAGGGTGTCAATGCATCTTGTGACGAAAAGGTCCAGAATCAACCCTAATTGAAAATCCTGAGGACAACAGAAATGGATTCAGTATTGCCTAATCTTCAATTCCCCTGTGTCAATTTTAACGTCAGATATTATTTTTCCCTGTCCCACTCCTACTGTGTCAATAGTAAATACTGAATCTTCAATACCCCATTCTCAATTTTAACTTCAGATGTTATTTTTACTTGTCCCACTCCTACCTTTAAATGGTAAATGCTATTCATGTAGGACAAAGGTAGGTGAGCACAATTTTTTTTTTTTCACTTTTTTATTTTGTATTATTAGATACAACTTATAAAATAGGAATTCCAAAACAAAAATTGAGAACTATAGTTAGAAAGAGTTAAAAATTGAAGATACATCCTCATGGAGCACCCGATCTAAACTTTCCTTACTCCTACGGTACACGAATAGTCTTGCGCACGGACGAGGTGTCTTCTAATGCCAGTCTTGTACGTATCCAGATTCCAGCTAGCTCTTATCTACTAGCTAAGACCAGCAAGTGCTTCCTAAATTAATCAACTAGACCGGCATGATTATAGCCTTTACTCTCAGCATAAATATCGTGGATTTATAATTTTTGATCTAGATTTCATTACTAAATGAACCAAAGAAGAAAAAGAGATTTTACCTGATGAAACTGTACACATTACTCGTAAATAATGCTTTTTTCTTTTATATAAAGAGAATGGATTGTTGGACTAATCAATTAATCCATGTAACTTACAGTACACACAAATGGCAGGGCAAAATTACAACATACGAATTACTAGGCTGACGTCAGACCTTCAGGCAAAGATTCACGATCAGGGTCCGGTGAAAGAAACCTCCGGCAAGCGTAGAACATGGCTGCATGGAAACCACTTGGGTTGTCTATGAACACGAAATGCCCACCCTGCTTATTGGATTATTTGTTATCAAAAGAATTTTATGTAATGACATAAAGAGAGAGAGAGAGAGAGATGCATACCTGCGGCACCCTGATAATTTCACATGGGACTTTCATTTGCTTGCGAGCTTCTTGGGCACCTTGATATTTCATCCAATCTTCAGTGCCATATATAAAAGTGGTTGGCACTTTCCACTCACAGGCACTGTCAACAAAGGATAGAGCTCTCTCACCTCAACTAGTTCTTTCAAACTCAAAAATGTTGAACAAAGGATTTATAAATCGATCACTCTGACTTATTTATTATTGAATTGTCTAATATCAGCCGTTGGCTGTACCGGAACCCATTGGATAACACAAAGAAGAGATTCTCAATTCTAAACTGGGTCCAAATCATAACTAAAACGTACTTGAGGTTTTGAAAGGTTCTTTACAAGGTGGATGCAAGAATGTAGCCTTAAACCGAGAAGCTAATTAACATGCAAAAATAAATGGCACTACCATCCTAACAGAGAAAATGAGGGCAAGCATCACATGAAATGCACAGACCATCGATAGAACCATGAATTTTGGACAGAACCATCCACATAAGTCTTAGAAAGTTATCTCTCACATTGCACAAATTTCCAGCTATCCTGTCCCCAAGAGAATGGTGTAGTTGGTTTAGCTTCTCACCTAAAAATAAGAGCTCCAAGGATGGATTCCCCTCACACCAATCTCGGAAAGGAAATTCCTTTAATTTCAGTTTTTGTATGTGGGTGGGACAGGGTTTAGGGTGTGTACAAAGTAAAACAAAATCCAGTTGCACCCATTCCTAGACCAAATTAGCCTTGGACAGAAAAACTCCCTCCCCTTTCTTCTTATCCAACCTGTCACCAGTTTGATACTCATGGAATCCATTGGCTATGATGCTCCATTGAGACTCCCAAAAGAAAACTAACATGCCACCTTAAATCTTATTACAAATGGCCGGTATATTCCTAGACTCTGTCCTCCAATTTAAAGGAATCATAATCCAGTACGAGGCATCATTAACTTCAATTATGTTTTATAATAGACAAAAACCAACTAATAATACATTTCAGATGCAACTTATGCACCAAACAAAACTTACAAAAAGCATTAATTGATTGTGGATTTGCAGACAAAGTCTCATAATTATTTCGCACATAAATATTAAAGAAGAAACTATAGATAATTTGCAAAAATTTGTGGCATATAACATGACAGGAAGCAAGACAATTTGTAATTACAATTTACAAGAAAATTTCAGATCAAGTTGGATCATCAAACCTCTGTAGAAGGGGCATTCGAGTAAACGCACCAAAAGCAAATATGTATTTTAAGCAAAGCTCTCCACTAGCTTTGGCGGCCAAAGTATGGTACACATAATCTTCAATACAGAAAAACAACTATCAGATATCTACTGATGTATGTGTGCTATACAAAATCTATAAAATCTTACTATACCTGTTAGCAATCGGGACTCCTCTTCTGTCAATATGGTTCCAGATGAATATGCACCAAATCTAGCACTTGTGTACCTACGTACAAGATCTGGACCCCAAGGACCTAAACCTCTGCATTAAGAATCATCAAAGTATATGACAAAGTAATAAATCCAAGTAACTCAAAGCAATCTTATATTGAGAATGTTATGTGATAGAAGATTTAATATGCTTACTGAGGGCACCGGACACTGATACAAGGATTGAAAAAAAAAGAGAAGAAAATTTTAACAATCATCTACTCTAGACAAACTGGAGCATATGTCCAACAGCCTACACTGCAAGAAGTATTAAGCAGTCCATTTGAATAAAATCCTCCACCGAACTATTTAATGTGAAAAGGACCTAGTTACCCATTGCAAGTTCTGAGCATAGACTAGATTGCTGAACTATTGCTTAAAAGGAATCTACTGATCCCGTGCCAACAAAAGCTAAGATAACAGGAAAAGACAGAGACAAATAAAAATAAACATATGAAATAATAACCTGAAACTAGTGAAAGGAGAGATGAGCAATGCTAATGTTTCTAGTACCGCCACTACAAAAATATTCAATTCAGGATAAAAAGCAAGGACAGATACACATACAAGAAAAAGAAAGCATACCTGATAAGTTTCTGAGGGGTAAAATTAGATTCCCACAAATGGTTCAAAATCGCTCCTTTCCACGTTGCCCTGAATTTGGTAAGCCACTCAGACTTGGCATCTGATTCTGACGAAAATCCAGCAGGTCCAACTAAAACTAAGTGCTGAACATGCTCAGGATGCTATGGCAATTCAAATAGACATCATATAAGGAAAAGATGTCCCACATTACTTCAAAGATTCAACTATCCACATGGAAAGGCAATCACCTTGAGAGCATATTTAGCAGCAACATATCCTCCAAGAGAATGCCCAAGTAAAATGAAGTTACTGAGGTTTTTGGCTTTGCGCCATTCCTCGAAGGAATCAATAAACCATGCTTCGGTTTCTGCATTATCATACAGACCATATACTAAATTCAAGTACTTTATTTGTAGCAAACTATTTATGATAATTAGCAGTAGAAAGAGAATTGAGACTGGAGTTCCCTAACCAAAGCTCCAAACTCTGGAAAAGAAACAACCCAGTCAACCCTGAGAATGTAGTGTGTAAACATGACTAACCTTCTGTGCTTTTGCATGTGAAATCAGGCCTGCTAGATCCACCCCAACTGCAAAAGCGGTTAAGCTGTGAAACCATGATCATAGAAAAGCACTATATTCTACAGTTAAACAAGCACATGAGAATGACTATTGAAGAACAAAATGATATACGATATGGAGGAAAAGAAATCTATTTAGTAGTATATGAAGATTATGGTGTACCCAACTAGCTAGCTATTATCATTTCAGCATCCCTAACACATGCCATTCACCCATACATAAAAGTAACCATGGAAGAACACTCCCATTTCAAGGTTCTCAGTTAAACAGTCACAAAACTCAAGATTATTGGCTTCAGAAAATCAACCAAATCAAACAATTAATAAATATATAGATCATGAATACGAGCACAAATATAGAATTATATGAATTTCAACTAATGCCTGAAGCAAATCATACAATCTTGACACTTGGAACACAATTAGTTAAACATGACGGAATTCAAAAGAAACAGTGCTTACCCAAGTTGATCAATTGCAACAATTCTGAAACGACTAGCAAGTGCATCAAAATTGCGAAAGAAGAAGCCTTGAGATGCTGCATATCCATGAACCATTACAAGAGTAGGAGAACCCTCTTTGCTGTCCAATGTGATCGTATTGATGAACCTTGGCTCAGCGCTTGCAGAACGAAACCACCTTATTTTGGAACCGGGTGGACCCGAACCGATATTAACTCGTTCCTGAACATACGGAGTCCTGAAAGTTGAATGAAATACCCATCATCCCCCGTCGATAATTTTCTCATCGTTTACAAATGTATGTGATTAAACAAGACTAAGCTATAGACAAAGATTTGAAGCAGGGGAGAATCAATTAGGGTTCTTTAAGCTTACTTGAGAGTAATTTCAGTTAAACACAGGAACATACCATATGCTATCTAAACTTGACTTCGAATTCAATGTCCATTTCTTTGCTATTTTGGAATACTATAGTCCAGGGCTTAAAATCTTGAATTTCAAAGTAAAACATAAACGTCAAGAAAATAGAAAACCTTGGAATTCAGGAAGAAAAAACATCAAGGTGCTCGGTTCTACTATGGCTGCAGAAAATGTAAAAAAAAAAAAAAAAATCCACACAAATACTTGGCGAAAGTTTAAATCAATTAACGACAGTTTCAACTCAATTAAGTTATTCCTCTTTCTATTTGATGTTTCGCACCCTCCAAAATAAAAACCAATGCGCAAATTCAATTCAAACAAATGGATAGTAACACGTCAAATTTGTGAGCATTCTTAACCATGTTACCATGAATAAAATAATGATAATGGTTATAATCATTGATATAATATAATTTTTAAAGATAAGGTTTCTAGAGAGAAAATTATTACTTGACTAGAGAGAGAAGAAGACGCTTTTCGGCAGCAATGATGCGATCGGTGGAAGTAGGAATCCAACGGAAAACAGAAGGCCAAGACCATCTCGATTTTTTAGTGCTAGATGTTTCCGTTGTGGAGATGGCGGTAGTAGCAGATGATCTTAGCTCGCTCTTGCTAATTTCTTCGGCCATTCTCGATATTGAGCTGGACCACCGATGACGAAGCAAGTTCATACGATTTGATAATTCTTAAGAACCGAATTAAACATTTCATGGCTGAACACAGGCTGGTATTTCTATTATGCCATGGTTTTGGTTACTTTCGCGCCACGTGTCATGTGTGAAGAATATTCAAACCGAGTAAATAATAAATAAATAATCTAATACCACGCAAGCACGTTCCAGTATTACGTGCAGAATGGCGTCAAAAGGGTATTTTTCGTAACCAAGAGAACACATCACTGACGTTTGCTGTGACGTACGTGGCGCGTTTAACAGCCCTACTTGCCTTGAATCTTAAGTCTCCAATTTCAGATCCATTGACCGAAATCCGGCAAACATGTGGGGCGTGTCAAAAATTCAACAATTGTCGACATACAAAATTTTATTGAAAGGAAAATTAACTATTAAATATACAAAAATCTTATTCGTTTTAATTTTTTATATATTTTTTAATACAACTTAATTTTTTAAAATGTTATTTTCTTAATTTTTTTAAATGTAATAATAACATAATTAATATTATATTAATTTATATAATTAAATTTATATGATAGTTTCTTAAACCTCATAATACTATATACAATACTAGGTTTGCATCTATACACTCATGCAAAACAAAGAAAAAAATGACAGCAAGTAGAAAGGGTACATGTATTTTAAATTGGTTTGAATTAAAATTTTAAATCGATTCAAATATTATAATTTATAACTAAATTAATTTAATTTAATATGTTTAAATATCACAAACTAATCAAATATTAAAGATATAATAATTAAATTGTTATTAATTAATAATCTCTCCTTAATATTTAAGAGAGACCTTTGTTAAGAAAGAATTTCGCACACAATTTTTTTTTTAATTTTTTTGAATAATTTTTTTCGATTGATATCACATAAAAAGACGAAAATAATAATTTATAACTTGATTTAATAAACAAGTAATAGTAAAATTTTTTATAAAATAACATTAAATAATTTAATTTGCAATTTTGAAATTTAAAATTTAAATGGCAAAAAAATATACTAATTTATAAATCAATCAAAAACCATTTAAACCAATTTGGCAGTAAGATCCAAAAATTAGAAGAATTACTGCGCTTCCATCGATCTATTAACCAATGACTGAAAATGGTAAAGAGATGAATTTCGAAATTGTTGTATTCAACCATAATTATACGACTTTTCCCCCGAAAAATTTCCCCACAAAATCTTTTACCAATCTCATTTGAAGCTCCCCAAATCTTGCACAGAATTCTTTTGTTTTGCAATTCAAAATTATATTCAGACTACTATACCACAAAATTTAAGCTTTTGTAAGCTTCATTTAGCTTTTAGATGTAGGAACCCATAACGCTTGCTTTGCTTTTAGTCTGCACAACTAACCAGGATACAATTTATCAACCAACAGTATAATTTTGGCTTAACAATGCTTTTAGTCTGGACAACTAACCAGGTTACAATTTATAAACCAACAGTATAATTTTGGCTAAGCAAAACTAGAGCTTACAACAAAGAAGAGTTGAAAAAGCCCCGAAAAAGATTAAGGCAATTTCCACAAGTTAGAAATGAATCTAAAAGACACAGCATTTAACATTACACAATGACAAATGACAGCATAATTTTATTAATAGAGAAGCTAATACCTAATTCTAGATTCTCCATCAGCCTTAACATTCTTTTAACTCATCTGAGAGAACAATCACACAAAGAACAATCACACCCACAGACTAACTTTTCGGTCAAAAATACTACGCATGATAGACTACCACCTCCAGCCTTAGTCAATATGAATTAATCTTAATGAAACACAACAGGCCAAACAACCACAAAGCAAAGCACCATTTCTAGTCGGTTCTTGACTGACCAGCACGAGAAGAAAGAATGATGCCAACAATAAGTCCATAGAGGGCCAGTGCTTCAGCAAAGATGAGAATGAGGATCATACCAACAAAAAGCTTGGGCTGTTGAGCATTGGCTCTGCATGTTAAAATTTCTAGTTAAGACAGAACTGGCCACAAGCAAGAATTCTAACTCACTATCTTCAAAAAATGAAAAATTAGAAGTCATAAAAAAAATGCACAAATAATAAATTGGAATATGGCGAAGCTGACTTTGTCAAATTTAATATCCTCAAACAAGGGATTTTCATTTTAACATAGGCCAAAAAAATAAAGTCATCCAAAAAGCTTGAAGCTTAATAATCCTTAGCTCAAAACTGAGATACATATAGCCTGAAGCATCTTCAAAACTGAGATATATAGCTTGAAGCATCTTCAAAGATAATTGAAAATAAGAACAAACAATAAAGCTACTAACTACGTAAACAATCCAAAATATTTGGGTAGACGACGTGTTAATAATCCAACGTCAATTTCTTTACTGTTCCTAAAATATGATGTTATGCAAGATCTTCCCAGATTGTAGCTTGCAATAAATAATAAAACGACGTAATAACAAAGCTCCAACTTCATTTTCAACGTACATAGGCCACACTACACGCTGAAGATATATTAATTACTAATGCAAGTTTCATCTCATCATGATTGAAGAATTGGAGTTAAAAAAGAGATTTACCTAACACCAGCATCTCCGACAATTCCAATTGCCATACCAGCGGAGAGACCAGCGAGGCCACAGGCAAGACCAGAGGAAAGATGAGCGTAGCCATCAAAGAGGTAATAAGATTTGGCCTTGGGGTTAATCCCGGTACTAATAATCACAGCAATAATCAAACCGTAAATACCCAAAACACCCGCCATAACAACGGGTACGATCGATTTCATGACCAGCTCCGGTCTCATAACTCCCATCGATGCTACACCCACACCACTTTTCGCCGTTCCGTATGCAGCTCCCATACCTGCGATATACCAAATCAAAAACCCCGGGCCATATCAATCGAATTAAAATTAAAAAGTAAGAAACAAAAAAACTTGATTTAGGATCAAACTTAAGCAACTAAGAATCACAATTCGAGTAATTAAATGTGTGAGTGCAATGTTTTCCGATTACAGGAAAAGACGAGGGCCGCAGCGGCGCCTAGGAAGCCGAAGAAAGGAGCGGTTTCATCGCCACTGAATGTTGAAGACATCTTGATTGGATTCGATTGGATAATTTGCAGAGAGATATATCAGATCTGAGGACTTTTTTCCCCCTCGTTCTTGTCTCCCTCCGCAGAGAACTTACCCTTCTAAATGAATCCCCTCGGTCACGAATTGTCGTAATAATAAATGCGGTCCGATTGGGCTTTCCACGTTTATGGACCAAAACGACAGTGCCTCTATTCCAGAATTCAGTGGAAACCATTTTTGGGCATTTGGAGAACATAAATGTTCAAGGGTGGTGATTTCGCCCGTGTGATAGCACCTGACTTTCTTTTTTTTTTTTAATATTAATTTTTTAATAAAATAAATAAAGAAATAATAATCTAGTTCACAATCAAAGTATAAAAACATTTCAACTTAAATTCATACCATATTGTTAAATTTTTTATCAAATAAGTCCTTCTAATTTTACATTTACAAAATATTTAACAAAAACATTTTTTATATGCTGCTCGTCTTTTCTTTTACTTACAATGATAGTCGTTTTAGAATGAATTTGGTAAAATTTTTAATTATTATTTAAATTTATCAATAAATTAAGAAAATTGACAAAATATTGTTTAAATTTTATCCTATATATTGATTCATCTGACATTAAAAATTTTCAAAGTGTCTTGTTTTAACAAAATTGCTTTAATCTTTTAAATTAAATTTTGACATTGTACCACTACAAGCTTTGTTAATCAACAATAATTTTTTCTTTCTACATCTTCCATTACGTAAATTCAACAATTTGACTTAATGGGCCGAACCCTCACTCTACTATGACTGAAGAAGGTACGATCCCGTATATACGGATTAATTGTCACAAGCAAACTCACTACTGCATATAATGCACATCTTTGAATACAATTAAATTTTCAAGACATATTTCCCATTAAATGAAATTCAGTAGAGCAATGTCACTTCCTCATCAAACTACCACCCTCTACTACATGTTCTCCCCATTTCACTTTCTCTTGGCTTGGAAACGTCAAAATAGACGTCTTTCCTCCTCTTTTTTTTCATCATTTCTTATACTTCTAAGTTATGAGCATCTAATGCAAAAAGTGAAAACAAAATATTATCTCCCACATATGCACAAAGTGAACATCCTCCCAACCACTTAGTTTTCGTGTTATTCACCTTGTTTTATGCAAGGAAATAAAACACACTGCACGCCAAAACTTATCTCCATACTGTCACCGAGGATGTCTAACCCAACAAGGTCTGCTTAGCAACCAGTTACGAAGTGAATTCTCAGTATTGGCCAGAGAATTCAAAATCGATACTTGCAATAAGGAGAGTTGGAGGAGGATTAGCCATGACGATAACCGCGCTATTTTGTTATAACAATTAACTCAAAATTAAGTAAAATTCCAACACAAATTATTACAAATTCATCAAAATAACTGGAATTCCAAAATAATGGTCGGTTTGAATTGCATCCAAATGATCCACAACTGCGTTACCTGATCAATGAGTGTTTAATGCCTTCAACAGCCAGTGCAGATGCTCCAATTTTTCATCCACAAGAGATGGTGCAGCCAACTCTTTGCTTTTTCTCCACTGGGATTACATCTACAGTTTAAGTCTGCAGACTAATGAAGCAACCACAAGCTTGCACATAGACCAACACCATTTACTCTGGAAAGCATGGTTTGGTTAATTTTTTCCAGTGTCATGAGTTAAAAGCAGACAATCGAAAAACAGCATGGAATGCCAAGACAAATACATAATGTAATCAATCTTCAGCTTATTTTAGGACCGTGACTTCCTTTCCAACGTTAATTTTCCAATCCACGATAAATATAACTGCTGGAAATCAAGAATTCTCCAATCTCAATGAAAGAATACCAGCAAGTATATGGAGTCCTGCAAATTGGTTGGGAAATTATAGTAATAAAACCTTGAACTAGTGCATGGGTGATATACAAAAACAAAGGGCATACCTCATATGGACAAGAAAACCACGGTACTTTCCTGGACCTAACAACCACCAAACCAAAAAAACAGGCAGTAAAGTGATAACACAGTATGTTGGCTCAAAGAGAACAGAAAGAAATTTCATTTAATTTTAAGAGTACATCAAAATCAAGGAATTTTCAAGATTTGACTTGCTAATGCAACGGACTCAAATCATCAGAATCCATAAACTTGGAGCCAACTGTCATACTTCAAATGTGCAATCAACTAGGTTTATTAATTAAACAGAACAGTGATACTAAAATGGTTAAGCTTTATACGAATTAGATGCACTTGTGAAAGCATCCCTTCAACACGCTGCTACCCACTAACCCCCAACAACAATGACCAGAAGAAGAAGAAGAAGAAGAAGAAGAAAAAGAAGAAGCCTCAAGAGACACCGAGAGGCAGCCAATGTAAACAATGACCTTCGCTAAGGCTTCCATAAAAGCAGAACCCATCCATTTGCTCAAAATATGGAAACATAGAGAGGTTAGTAATTGCTCAATTAAAAATCAGGACAATATGGAAGTAGTTTCGAAGGAAGATAGAAAATGTTTTGCATGCTAATCACTACCGAAGTAATCCTATTCTGGACACATTGAGAACATGAAGACGTCAAGAGTTAATCGTGTCTCATCTAAGGTGGTCCCTAAATAAAATATTAGGGCCTTAAATAACTACCCTCTGATTACAACCTTGATCTGAGATGAACCAATTGCTAGAAGTCTTAAGCCATCTTCAAAACATGTTGATGTCTCCTGTCCAGATGAAATGAGCTATAAACACTTGTGACAAGCCCAATCATAATACAGAAGGTTAAAGCTTAAATCAGCAATGGTCTCCCCAGCTAATAGTACCCACTCTGAAGGCATCCAAGATGGCATCAAACGGAGAACAATTTGCATCAAGATCCACCCATTATGATCAAACAGGAAACAATTCTTTCCTCTGTGGAACCTTGGGATCATTGTGAGTATATTAACAATTTGAAGGAAGAATTTGAACTATAGAAGCCCAGAGAAGATTTCTTTTGCCCCCAAACCATCAGCTGCTGAGAGAACAGACTTCCATTGTCAGGTTTCGTACAGAAGCACACCAAAAAACAAATGCCAGACAATCTTGAAGATGGTCAAGATTTAACAGTTGGCTTTGTAGCCATGTATCTCTCAATCAACTTGTCCACAAAGGAGCGAATCTGCATTAAGATATCCAAGGAATAGAAGTTTGATCAAAATACAGAGTTTAAAGAATAACACTGTATTACTACCTGCCTACCAAAAATGTCTTGAAGAGTTACAAAAATATAATGCAACAAGGATAGTGCAACAAATTAAAGCAATTAGAAAAATGGATGTGTTTCTTTCTGCTCCTCAAACTGAATGAAGAGGAAGAAGTAGTCGCAATAATTCTGGCTATTTTTCAGGACAACAATCAATATAAATTTCCATCATAAAGGTTAATAGGCATGCCAGCCCCATGTATAAAAAGATCCATCATAGGAATTATTCAGGAAATTGATTGAGCCAGAGGGATCTTTACTTTGGTACAACATTACAAGAATAGTACTGTGTATAAAGAAAACTATTGTCAAATACCATACAGAAGAGTACATACCTTATTCCTGCGCTTAAAATCAAGAAACTCGGAAACAGCCATGGCTTTCTCTGCATCCGTGGCCTGCTCCATGACCTGGTTGTTGAAAAGAAATGACAAGGATGAGAGAGAGAAGAGAAAAGACATCAGCATCAAATCTGTACCCCAAAATACGAGGATGAAGGAAAGAGAAGGAAACAACAAACCTTTGTTGCACTTTTCTTCATTATTGATTTATATCCCTCCCTATCTATTTTCCTTGCCTTATAAAGGGGCATGAGCAATGATGCAACATAATCCACAACAGCCTGTTTTATGCAATCTGCTCCTCGAGGACGATTTTCCAGTGATTCCTTGTTAACTGTAGCTTGGGTAACAGAGCTATCATTTGCTCGTCTATCATGCTTCCAAGTGCGTGGTTTGGAACTTGTGTTTGAATCTTCCTCATCCTTTATACGCATGACTGGATTAAAGAAATCTGGATCAGCCGCAGCTGCTTGAGATTGCCACCTCTCAATTGCATGATAATCTTTTATCCCCGCACTACCAGCAGTATCAACCCATGCTTTCGTAAAGACACTACTGTCCACAGCAGCACTTTCTCCTGAGTGCTCTCTAAAGTTCAATTGACATGCAATCTCATTTGAATGGCTGCGCTGTGAGAGGTTATCTGCAGACATTCTAGAACTGTCGACGTTAACACAAGCAGCAGAGAAGTCAACAGACCAATCCCTCACTCTGCAGTTCCTGGAATCTATTTCTGATATACAATCTTGTCTTCCTAAAACACCGCCAGACCACTTCCTTCTAAGATCACATTCATCCATTTGTCCATATTGCTCCCGTCTGGCAAATTTATGAAATGAGGGTATCTTGGGAAGTTGCAGCCCTGAGGATGTAAATGCCTGCAAATACCAAACCATTAGTAATTAATAAATCAAGAAGTATAGAAAAAGAAAAGGAGGAAAAGAAAATTAACGAGAGACAAATGTATGCCTGTGGGTATAACCCGGGCACATAAATGGAGTGTCATTGCCACTACACCACTTTGAGGTAAGTAAACATCACCACATCCTATATGCACTTGGGCAGCAAACGAGCTCATGGCATCAGCATAATAAAGAAAACAAGAAAAGGGGGGATGGGAAGAGCACAATAAAAACAGACGAAATAAATTGGATCAAGCATCTTAAAAACAAAGTGTGATGCCTGGATGGTGAAAAAATCAAACTACTATCCAAAAACAGACAAGCTTCATACATAACAATCAATTTCAAGTATTGAAGAGCAGTCTCAAACATGAAACGGAAATTTGGTACAAAACAATCCAAAGCATGTACATGAAAAAAGTTTTAGAAGAGGGTATATGGTAAATGATTGATTGAGGAGACTGCACTTATGATTTTCTATGGTGAGTAGCATACCAAGAGAAACAAACCTTAGCAGTTGCT